>JAHHUM010000601.1:601645-841914 GCA_036173005.1 Crenichthys baileyi
CTGAACATAAGATCTCTCTCTTCAAAGACTTTGCTAGTTAGTGACCTGATTTGTGACATTCAGATTGATTTATTTTGCCTCACAGAAACCTGGCTGCAGCAAGAGGATTATGTTACTATAAATGAGTCAACTCCGACTAATTATTTAAATTTTCACACTCCTCGAAATACCGGGCGAGGAGGAGGAGTAGCAACCATCTTTCAGTCCGATTCATTGATTAGTCCCAGACCAATCAATAGCTACAACTCTTTTGAATATTTAATCCTTAGTTTTCCTCATCCAAATTGCAAAGCAATAAAACCACTTCTGTTTGTTTTTTTGAACCGTCCACCAGGCCCTTACTCTCAGTTTTTAAATCAGTTTTCAGACCTTTTATCTGATTTAGTGTTAAATACAGATAAGGTTATTATAGTGGGGGATTTTAACATTTATGTTGACACTGAAAGTGATAGCTTAAATATTGCCTTTAATGCTATCTTAGACTCATTTGGCTTTGCTCAAAACATTAACAAACCTACCCACCTTTGTCTTCATTCTCTGGACCTTGTGCTGACATATGGCATTGAGTGTAAAGACATAATATTTTCTCATAACCCTGTCCTGTCTGACCATTTTTTAATAACCTTTAGGTTTAATTTAACCACGTACTCCACACCTGAAAGAAGATTTCATTATAGTAGATCATTATCAGACGATGCTGTAACAACCTTTAAAGAATCTATTCCACTTATAAGCTCCTCATTATCACAGAAAAGCACAGTGGAGGGCAAAAATTCTGTTTCGGCCCCTTCAGGAATTGATTCTTTTGTTAATAGTGTTTCTTCATCATTGCGTGATGCATTAGACAATGCAACCCCCTTGAAAAAGAAGGTAATCATTCATAGGAGGCAGGCTCCCTGGTTTAAATCAGAGCTGGGTACTTTAAAGCACAACGTTAGAAAATTGGAGAGAAAATGGCGCTCTACACACCTGGGGATTCCTACTTAATCTGGAAAAATAGCCTACTGTTGTATAAAAAGACACTTCGCCAAGCCAGAACAGCTTATTTCTCATCATTAATAGAAGAGAACAAGAATAATCCTAGGTTTCTCTTTAGTACAGTTGCTAAACTTACACAGAGTCATAGCTCTGTTGAGCCATCCATTCCCTTAGCTCTCAGCAGTCATGATTTTATGGGATTCTTCCAAAATAAAATTGATTCTATTAAGAAGAAAATCTTTGACAATCTCCCAGAGATGATTACTTCATCCTCAACAAGTGAGACAACATTGGAAATAACTGTAGAACCTGATCTGTGTTTGGACTGTTTTGATCCTGTGGAGCTTCCTGAGTTATCAGAAATATTAGTTTCATCTAAACCATCAACTTGTATGTTAGACCCAATCCTAACCAAATTATTTAAGGAAGTGCTCCCTCTGATTACCAGCCCCATTTTAGACATGATTAATCTATCTTTAGTAAATGGATATGTACCACAGGCTTTTAAGGTTGCTGTAATTAAACCTTTACTTAAGAAACCTTCGCTTGATCGAGATGATCAACACACTGATAGACCTATATCCAATCTTCCATTCTTATCTAAAATTCTTGAGAAAATAGTTGCTAATCAAATGTGTGAGCATTTACACAGCAACCTGTTTGAAGAGTTTCAGTCAGGCTTCAGAGCTTATCACAGCACTGAAACAGCTCTGCTGAAAGCCACTAATGATATTCTTATTGCCTCAGGAAATGGACTTGTGTCTGCACTTGTCCTCTTAGATCTCAGTGCTGCATTTGATACAGTCGACCATAATATTCTCTTAAAAAGGCTGGAATATGCTGTAGGGATCAGGGGAACAGCACTAGGCTGGTTTAAATCGTATTTGTCTGACATATTTCCAGTTTGTTCATGTAAATGATAAATCATCTTTAAACTCCAGGGTTAATTGTGGAGTACCACAGGGTTCAGTACTTGGGCCAATTCTCTTTACTATATATATGCTTCCAATAGGTCAAATTATCAGGCAGCATAGAATACATTTTCACTGTTACGCTGATGATACTCAACTTTACTTATCCATAAATCCTGATGAGCCCAACCAGTTAGATAGTCTACAAGCATGTCTTGAAGACATAAACATTTGGATGACTTTAAATTTTTGCTTCTAAATTCAGACAAGACAGAAGTTGTGGTCTTTGGACCGGAGTCTTTAAAAAAGAACTGCTTAGTCAATCACTTAACCTGGATGGCATTAAATTGACCTCCGATAATAAAGTAAAAAACCTTGGTTTTACTTTTGACCAGGACATGTCATTTAAATCCCATATAAAACAGGTTTCTAGGATTTCCTTCTTTCACCTCCGGAACATTGCCAAAATTAGAAATATCCTGTTCAGGAGTGACGCTGAAAAACTAGTCCATGCATTTGTTACTTCAAGGCTGGACTATTGTAATTCTTTACTATCAGGATGTCCACAAAATGCAGTTAAAAGCCTTCAGCTGATTCAAAATGCTGCAGCAAGAGTTCTGATGAAAATTAAAAAGAGAGATCATATTTCTCCTATTTTAGCTTCCCTTCATTGGCTCCCTGTTAAATCCAGAATATAATTTAAAATTGTCCTCCTCACATATAAAGCCCATAATGATCTAGCTCCATCATACATCAGAGATCTGATTGTTCCATATGTTCCTAACAGGGCACTTCGTTCTCAGACTGCAGGTTTACTGGTGGTTCGTAGAGTCTCTAGAAGTAAAATGGGAGGCAGATCCTTTAGTTATCAGGCTCCTCTCCTGTGGAACCAGCGCCCGGTTTTGGTCCGTGAGGCAGACACCCTGTCTACTTTTAAGGCTAGGCTTAAAACTTTCCTTTTTGATAAAGCTCCCTCCCTGTTGTATGGAGTAAGGGGGAGTCAGGTTTAGCCTAAACCGGCTCAGTTATGGTTGAGGTGCAAACACACCCTCCATTTCTGCTACCTGTATGACCCCTTCTCTTTTCCAATGGTTATAATCAGTCTGACAGAGAGAGGTATCCCAATCCTTGTGGTTTTTAGTATAACAATGACCATCAATGGGGCCCTTTGTGGGGTGCCTTGAGACAACATTGTTGTAAATAAGCGCCGTCTAACTAAATAATCTGAACTGAAACTATCTGTGTAGTTATGCTGCTATAGGCTTAGGCTGCTGGAGGACATAATGACCACTTTCACCCTCTTCGCTACATTCTCACACTACTCTCCAATTTTGCATTATTTGCTGTTATTTCATCTTTTAACTTTGTTCTCTCTTTTCTCTTCCTAAAAGCTACACCTGGCCTGACTCTGTGTCTACCTGTGACACCTTTCTGGAGAGGGGAATCGTCCAAGCTTCTGCTGGCAACAACTTAATGCTCACCCTCTACCGATGATCCACATGGCCCTGTCTTTTAGTGTTTAACCCTTTCTCTCTCCTAGACATGGCTATTGACTGAGCTTTTACTGTAACTAATTATATGTGCTCTCCTTCAGACTCTAAACTTGAAAACTGCCTAAGAGTTTATCTGTTCTTTCTTTTTAGATGAAACAACTAAAGGAGCTACATCCATTAACATTTACTTTTCCCTCCCAATTTGATTAAATAACTGAATCTAACTGCACTGTTCAATGATTAGGATTAATTGTAATGTATGTACCTGACTTTTGTAAAGTGCCTTGAGACAACATGTGTTGTGAATTGGCGCTATATAAATAAAACTGAATTGAATTGAATTGAATTGGAAGGATGATATGACAGCAATAAGTCTTTAATGTATTTTGGTGCTAAGCCATTCACTTAAAAATTAACAGAAGAATTTTGAAGTTTACCTCGTCCACTGCAAATTTTAGGTCCTCTTTTACTCCAGTGTCACTACAGTATATCACTTCACTGCTCCATCAAATAAAGCTGACCTCTAGCCCCCTTGATGTGACATTTTAAAGTACTTGATTATTGCAAACTATTTCCATGGACCTTATATACAAATAAAGATAAGATCATACACAATTTAAAATTTTAATAAAAAAAAAAAGAAAAACCAGCCCAAAGGGAAAAAAAATCTAATGTGACCTTATATAAAACATAATTTTGTATGTCTTCCTATGGGATTGTTGAACAGGAAACTGAGGCTACAATTCACACAGGCTCACCAAAATTGGACAATAGAAGATTGGAAAAACCTGGTCTGATGGGTCTCAATTTCTGCTGCGACATTCGGATGATAGGGTCAGAATTTCGTGTCAACAACATAAAAGCATGGATCCATCCTACCATGTATCAACGGTTCAGGCTGGTGGTGGTGGTGTAATGGTGTGGGGGATATTTTTTTGGCACACTTTGGGCCCCTTAGTACCAATTGAGCATCATGTCAACGCCACAGCCTACCTGATTATTGTTGCTGACCATGTCCATCCCTTTATGACCACAGTGGTTACTTCCAGCAGGATAACATGCCATGTCATAAAGCACGAATCATCTCAGACTGGTTTCTTGAACATGACAATGAGTTCACTGTACTCAAATGGCCTCCACAGTCACCAGATCTCAATCCAATAGAGCGCCTTTGGGATGTGGTGGAACAGGAGATTCGCATCATGGATGTGCAGCCAACAAATCTGCAGCATCTGTGTGATGCTATTCATTTTATTTTACTCATTTTATTTAGACACATTGGTTTCTGTGATCACAGTTCATCTTGGTGTACCTGCAACTTTTAAATGTGACTTGCCAGATGAATGATTGAGAATTAAAAGCCTCTACTGGTACAAGCAGAGTGCGGTAGATACTGTGGAAGTGATTACAATGCTGTGGAAAAAGCAAGGACCCTAAATATAGACCAGAGGTTTCAGTCTCGGGACCAAAGACAATATATTATGATTAATATTATTACACATAATTTTGTGTAATGTAGAAAACAGTGAAAAGGCATCAACTGCTGTTCAGCAACCAGTTGTATCAGACCCAGGGCATTAGGGAAACTCTATGACTCTTATGTGTTCAGTCCTCTCTGACTTGGACAAGGAGACATGTTCAGGAGATTCCAGTGTGTTCTGGTTCAGAGCCAGATCCCATAGGTCCTGTCCAGGCATCATCCACACCAGTAAAAATAGACATGATAACTGGACAGGACCTATGGGATCTGTCCAGTCTCCTGAACCATGTTCAGGAGATTCCAGTGTGTTCTGGTTCAGAGCCAGATCCCATAGGTCCTGTCCAGGCATCATCCACACCAGTAAAAATAGACATGATAACTGGGAAGTCTGACTCCCTGAATAGATCCGTATATATTTTCCCTAGGAATGTCAGCTCGGCTGGGACATATTTCTGTGCTGTTGCCACATGTGGAGAGATATTTTTTTGTAAATGGATTTGACCTGAATGCTGAAGGAAATGTGTTAATAGGATAATTTCTGTTTTTTAGGTCACATGATACAATCAAGGTAAGTAATATGCTTTTGCTTATCAAATGACAAAGGTGTAAACCCTAGAATATTTTTTCTTAACTTATCTGTGAGTCATAATATTTTTTGATATGTTTTAGGAATTGTGAACTTGTGAACCATAGATGTCCGAAGAATCACTTCTTATTTATATGTTCTCTAAGCTATAATTTGGATTGTTATAGCTGTCCTCTTATGACCCCACAGCCTAGACATGTACAGGGGTTGGACAATGAAACTGAAACACCTGTCATTTTAGTGTGGGAGGTTTCATGGCTAAATTGGACCAGCCTGGTAGCCAGTCTTCATTGATTGCACATTGCACCAGTAAGAGCAGAGTGTGAAGGCTCAATTAGCAGGGTAAGAGCACAGTTTTTTTAAAAATATTGAAATGCACACAACATTATGGGTGACATACCAGAGTTCAAAAGAGGACAAATTGTTGGTGCACGTCTTGCTGGCGCATCTGTGACCAAGACAGCAAGTCTTTGTGATGTATCAAGAGCCACGGTATCCAGGGTAATGTCAGTATACCACCAAGAAGGACGAACCACATCCAACAGGATTAACTGTGGACGCAAGAGGAAGCTGTCTGAAAGGGATGTTCGGGTGCTAACCCGGATTGTATCCAAAAAACATAAAACCACGGCTGCCCAAATCACGGCAGAATTGAATGTGCACCTCAACTCTCCTGTTTCCACCAGAACTGTCCGTCAGGAGCTCCACAGGGTCAATATACACGGCTGGGCTGCTATAGCCAAACCTTTGGTCACTCATGCCAATGCTAAACGTCGGTTTCAATGGTGCAAGGAGCGCAAATCTTGGGCTGTGGACAATGTGAAACATATATTGTTCTCTGATGAGTCCACCTTTACTGTTTTCCCCACATCCGGGAGAGTTACGCTGTGGAGAAGCCCCAAAGAAGTGTACCACCCAGACTGTTGCATGCCCAGAGGGAAGCCTGGGGGTGGATCAGTGATGGTTTGGGCTGCCATATCATGGCATTCCCTTGTGCTAGATGGGCGCGTCACTGCCAAGGACTACCGAACCATTCTTGAGGACCATGTGCATCCAATGGTTTAAACATTGTATCCTGAAGGCGGTGCTGTGTATCAGGATGACAATGCACCAATACGCACAGCAAGACTGGTGAAAGATTGGTTTGATGAACATGAAAGTGAAGTTGAACATCTCCCATGGCCTGCACAGTCACCAGATCTAAATATTATTGAGCCACTTTGGGGTGGTTTGGAGGAGTGAGTCAGAAAACGTTTTCCTCCACCAGTATCACGTAGTGACCTGGCCCCTATCCTGCAAGGAGAATGGCTTAAAATCCCTCTGACCACTGTGCAGGACTTGTATATGTCATTCCCAAGACGAATTGACGCTGTATTGGCCGCAAAAGGAGGCCCTACACCATACTAATAATTATTGTGGTCTAAAACCAGGTGTTTCAGTTTCATTGTCCAACCCCTGTATGTTGATTGTAAAAGTACTAATGTCACTCTTAGTTTCCTTGTAGAAATGCTGCATCCCTTTAAATAGTTATCTTTCTTTTTTTTTCTAATCTAGCTGGTGTTCAGCTAAGGAAAAAAATTGGTCCAAAATATCCACCGGTAAATTATTAAAAAGCTAAAATATCTTGATCAAACACTACCTTTTAGTTTTCCCTATTCTCTAAGAGAAGTGAGGAAGGAGGGATGTACTCCGCTGCCATATTCACCATTATGAAACTGACAGCAGAGCAATATTGAAAGAAGTCAAGAGAAGGTGGATCTACACTGCTGCCAAGGCATTTAAACTGGAATAAAATCATTGTTCAGAATATTCATTTACAAAACAATTCATATGATGTTGTTTGCAGTGTTCTGTTATATTATGTTCAGGAGAAAAGTCTGTCAGTTTGTGTTCATCAATATGTTTTGTTGTGTAAAAATATATTCTATGGGAATCCATCTTCTTTTAAAGCTTTTTGGCACTAGTTGCCTTTATTTAACAATCATTTGACTGTAAATACATGAAATATATGCAACAAGTGGTCCAAGACCAGGAGTTATACCATATGCATTTGCTGCAGAAAGTTACCTCTGAAATAAATGCATCCTGTTTAAATGTTTCATTTTTAAATGAAAAACAAAAAACATTCCTTAAGTGTGTTTGATAAGCTTGAGTAATTATTAGTAATTATTCCTTTATGTAACATTTTATACACTGGCATAAGGAAATTGCCAGTGTATGAGATTGTCATGATCCTGAGGTATTTGGGTTTGATTTTCTGTATTGTGTATTTTGACCATATTTTGCTGTTTAGTATGTTCTTCAGGTTTTGGTTTCCTTAATTTGTTTCCTATGCTTATTATTGTTAGGTGTTTTCCTCATTAGTTTATTCTTTTGTGTTTTATTCGTGTGATTTTTATAAATCTAAAGTTTCTTTTCTGTAAGGTATTGTTAGATACTTTCCTGGGTTTCTTTGTGTTTCTGGTTTGCTCTGCTTTGGTTAATTAGAGTCCCTTCTTCAGCTGCTCTGCCTTCACTCTGCCTCAGCTGCTCCTCATTTCATCTAATTAGCTCTTCTGGTTTATTGATCATCTTCCATCTCTGTCTCAGAATAAAGGCTCACTGGTTTTCTTAGTTCTTTGCTGCCTTCTTCCATCAACTTCATGTTTCCTGTTGCTCTGTCAGGTTCCTGTCCTGTTACTTCATCCTAATATTGTAAATCCTGCTAATGTACTTAATAAGGTTTTCTTCTCTTTACCTCTTTGCCTGCATTTGGGTCGTTCCTAAACCAGACATGACAGAAATAATTTTCAAGATTACTTTTTGTGATGTCACCCATCTCAATTCACAGATCAGCCTGAGGTTATATCAAGATCCAAAATTAATCTTGTACTTCTTTTAACAGCACACAGGGAATAGTACTTGCCTACTTGACGGCCAAAGGCTTTACAATAAAAAGAATCAGGCAAGACTGACAATGTATTGCTGACCATCTAAAATGCTGAAGATATAGAGCTGATGATTCTGACAAGACATTAATTTATTTAAATAATCTATTATGTATACAAAGGTTTTGTTAAATAAAGAAAAGCAGTATTTGAAGAAAAATACACTTAAACATACATTATATTGTCATAGGTATTTGTGTACTTTTACATATACATGAACTTTGCTGACATTGTATTCTTAATCTTTAAGGTCCTGTTTGTTAATGGATTCACCTTTGCCAGCAATAGCAAATTTAACTATTATATAAACATCTTCCACAAGGTTTTATAGTGTGTTCATAGTTTGAGAAAACCTGAATTGCAGCCTCTGCTCTAACTCATGCCAAAGGTGTTCAAAACGGATGAGGTTATCTGCAGTTTCCCCACACCAAACTTTCTACATCTGCATTCATGAAAGTGATTTTAACATCGGAATTCATTGACCCAATACTTTTGGCAATATAGTGTATGAATTTAAGATTTATGCTTCTAAATAATTTGGAAACCTTCAAATTCTATCTCTCCATAAAATAAAAACACATTATACTTGCTATTAAACCTCTATACAAAATAAAAAAAGCAGTAAAGCATTATGAGAATCAAAGGAACTTTAATACACAAAAAAACGGCACATTTGGGTTCTTGTCCAAGTTATGGAAAACAAACAAAAGAAACAAGGATAAACATTTAAATAAAAGTTTTCATAAGATAGACACAGCTCTCTGTGATGTCCAAAAATTAGGTGTTAAGTGTTCTTTTGTTTAAGTAGTCTTGTTTTGTGGTTTCTGTATCTAGGTTACTTGTTTCACTCATCAACGTGTGTGCCAGATGAGGGTGAAACCTTTTCAATAAGTGGTGCACGGATGGAGCTTCCACCACAAATAGCTACTTCTTAGAACAAATAATGTACAAAAGGAAGGTGGAAAATGCTTTACTGTGGTTTTTAGAGGAAAGATAGGCTGGCCATACTGGCGTACACCAGGTACTTTCTGTCTATCGAGAACCCATGAAACGCCTGAAGTTAAGATTCTCTGAGCATGTTCGAGTAAATGGCATCAGAATCCGATGTTTAACAGCTGAAGGCATCAAACATAATGGATATTGATTAGGGTTGGAGCTAACTGATTAATTTTCAGCATTTAATGTGTAGAGTTAACCTGTACCCATTAGTGTCAAAGGTAAACAAAGTTATGGGAAAAGCGATTTATGAACAACTTTAAAGTCTGTGTTCAAGAATCATTGGAGCCTTGATTAAATCACATTATAATCCTTATTAGTTAGACAAAAGAAGGGTGGAGCCTGCCAACAGGGTTAGTTAAGTGAAACATATTAAACATAAATATGGGGCAATCAAAAAATCTATAATTGTTGCATAAAACTCTTATCCAGTCAACCAATGAAAACCACATATTAAACATTTGGCTACACACATGCTTTGTCTGACCACTAGGCTTGTAATGTAACATAATTATGTATGTAATAATACTTGTACATCTGTATCAGGTTGTTCAAAGTTCCTTTTGGCTCTAAAGAAAAAAGAAAATTTTAAAACATTAGTATATAAGAGAAAAATTGACTGTAAATCAGTGAATTAAGATAATTTAGGATATGTTGTTAACTGATAAAATTCCTGTCTTACTTTAAATAAAGGCGGTGTTGTGACTACGAATCTGAATATATTATTTAATATTTAATATTAATACCTTAATATTTTATCAAATAACATTTTGGTCTGTTAAGGGTTGTCCTGTGAATACCAGCCCAGTAAGGCGATATTAGGACAAAATCGAAAAGGGTGAGCCAAGCTCTGACATTATTGAACAGCAAAACTCTGCACACACATGGAATGAATTCACACAATTCCTTAAAATACAAGAATTTATTAACAAAAATAAGTCAATTCAAAGACAAACATATTTATATCAACAAAGTCTTTACTATGCTAAAACAATCCAACTAAACTACCAAGCAGAATTAAAGAATAAGGAAGACTAATGGGCTATGTACAATATAACCAAATTGCTTAAAGATGGTTGAAACCATGACCAAAAGTGATGCAACATTACCATGCAATGTTTATGTTTGAGAACCAAGGATTATTTTGAAGAATCTGGAAGTGAAGTTAAGTTAGTCTTGGAACCAACTTAGGTGATAATCACTACACCCTTTAGACAACCATTCACAATGCAAGATCAGATAAAATATTATTTTAATAAAATATTATTTTACAGAATGATCTGCTGAATAAAACCAACCTTCTGGATGACTATTCTCAACGGTGTCTAATTAGCTGCCTTTATTTATTAAAATAATATTTAAGCTTCTAGGCTTCTCCGGGTGGGTCAGAGCTCAGTGCAGGAGCATCAGGCTGGATGCCAGGCTGGTTGGCTAATGGCAGTGGATCTAATTAAGGTCTAATCGGGGGCGAAGATGGTTGAACACCAACCCCTTAAGGATCTTCAACAGATGCAAGATCAGTGCTAGTGACCTGTGGCTGCTGAGGTCCTTCGATTGCATTGTCTTAGGCACTGTTACCACACAGGAGGTATTCAACAGCTGTGGTATTTTCCCCAGCTTCAGGCTCAGCACTTCAGGAGCCTGGAGATGATGCCACCTGGACCTCAAGACTTGCACATCTTGATCTTTGGCAGCTTGTTCCTAACCTGAAGTGTTGAAAGGGACAGGATGGTGGTGGGGAAAGAGAGCTGTGGGATGGAGTCCTCTGAAGCGGAGGCGGTAGGTGATGGCTGAGAGCTGAAAAGGAGAGAAATTAGGGGATGAAAACCGGGCAGTTGTCCAAGATAGGAGGTTTGCACCAGGGGTGACTGGACTGGGGGCGGGGTGAGTGTCTGATTAAACCTGTTGAAGAACTGATTCAGATCATTCACCCACCCTAAATGTCCTACAGCCACCGAGTTTAGTTTGTGATCTCACTTTGTTTTCAGGCTCTTCCAAACCCTACTGAATTTGTTCTGCTGAGACTGGTCTTCCATGTTTTTCTGTAGATGTTTTTTTCCCATCCCCGATCTTCCTACACAGTTTCTTCTGCAAAGCTCTCAGCTCATCCTTGTTTCCTGATCTAAAGCCTTCTACTCTTTGAGGAGAGCTTTTATTTAAAGTTTGACTCAGCACTTATTAGAGAAACACAAACATTCATAAGGGGCACATTGTTGTCCACACAGAAATTAATGTAGTCCTTTATGCTGTCTGTGATGCTTTCAATGTCCTTCCCACAAGGAACACAGAGCTTTCCCCACACAGTCAGGCTGAAACAGTCCTCAGAGCTTCTTCAGTGTCCTCAGACCATCTCTTCACTTTCTGCGTCACAGCTGGTTCTCTGTGTACAAGGTTTTTTTTCCACCAGCTGATCTGAGCCCTCCAGGGCAGGCAGAGTTATGTCTCCTTGGTGTGGACATACAATAGGTCCAGTGTTTTATTGTCTCAAGTTTGGCAGGTAACATAATGGGTGAAGGTGGGGACAGAGTAGCAAAAGGAGACTCCATTAAAACCCATGGAGATCAGAAAAAGGCCTGTGGGTGCTGTGTTGGAGTCTGCTGCTGAAAGTTTGATTAATATCTCAAGGTTGTTTGATCATTGGTTGAGGGGGCAACATACAAGGTTATCACGATAACATGTGTAAACTCCCACAGTAGATATACGGCCTCATGCTAACAGCTTGCAGCTCAATGTCCTTCAAGCAGAGCGTCTCCTTGATGGTTAGATGCCCACAATTGCACCATCAATTATTCAGAAACACAGACAGACCCCTTCCACTGATGCCAGGTAAGCACAGCCAATTCATCCAGTTTGTTAGGAAGGGATCTAACATGATGGATGGGATGATAGGTCTGCACCTTCTCTTTCGATTGTCTGATGCCGGCGCAGGTCCCATGTCTCTCTCTTTGGGTCCGTCAGTGGGAGGCGGCACAGCAAAGCTACCAAGAACTAACATCTGATCTTTATTGTAAACAATGGGAGCATGCCTGCTCTCGCGGTCTTAAGTGGAAAAAAAGAAAAGAAAAACAAAGTTGCCCAAAGTGATCAGCTCCATTATTTGTACAAATGAGATGGAAAAAAAAAAAAAAAAAAAAAAAAACTCAATAATTCTGCTTTGCATACAGAGTCTTTAAACTCAGCATGTAATATTTGAGACATTTACTTACTCTTTTCTAAGTTCTAAACTATTTTAAATAATATGAGTTCAGTGTGGGACAATCTTGTCTGGGTTGACCAGGAAAAGTTTTCAGTTTTTTGTTGTTTCTTTTTTAACCAGAACTGCTCTAATATAGTCCAGATTTTAAATAAAAACAAACAAATCATCCTTTTATGAAGTTTCAAATTTGGCCTAATTTAATGAAGGCTCAATTTGAATGCCAAGTTTAACTGTCTTTAATAGGCATAAACAGCATTAGCTAATTTAACTTAAAACAAATAAAAAAAATTTATTAAATTTTTTTTCTCTAATTTAGAGGAAATAAATAAAAAATACAATTCACCCTCAAGCACTTCGCTCAGCATAAATGAAGGTGAGTTTCAACCATAAGACCTGGAAAGTTTCCCCCTGAAACTTATCTTCCTGGAACTTTCATTTACCCTGGCCAGTTTTTGAGTGTTTCAACCATAAAGTTCAAAACAGGGCCAGACACCGAGCAGAAAACTCCAACCATCAAAGCAGTGTTGACCATTGCATTCTCAGTTACTGAGTGTATGGGAGAGACGCCCGTATCACAAGAAAAAAAGCTTTAGATTTTAGCAATGAACTTAAATGATTCAGTTATAGCAACTACACTTTAAGCTAATTTAAATTCACAAATTCATACATACAAGCCTCAAACAACGCACTGACATAAACTGCACGGGTTAAAACTGCCTTGTGCAAAGTGCATTTCTTACAATAAACCCGAATCTATTTATACCCCTGGCGTGCGAACATTAACACAGTTTCACACATTCTCTCTGGACTTTCACAAGGCACCCAAAATGCTGCCAAGAAAACAACTTAAAAGTATGGGAAATTTCAGCGCTCACTTAGCAGCACAGACATTTGTTTAATAGTTGTGTTGTGAGAAAGTTCCTGTAGATTTGAAATATTAAGTGTTTTCTACTGCAAGATCTTGCGGCACGAGGTTTTGTTACACCCCTGTTGTTTACCAGTAATGTCACCCTAAGAAGTAGTTGGTAACTTTTGCCTAACTGTTGTTTCCATCTTTCACAATAACCCCTGGAAAGAAAGTTTCAAAATGTCCCAAGAAATTGACTGCCATGTAGCAAAGAATGGGCACGTATTTCTAAATGGCAAAGCTGGTAGAGTAGTAGAACACAAGACCAGCACCTTTTGAACTGAAACTCACTTCACAGATTTTTAGTTGTAACAAATTTTGAAAATCATGTCTATTGTATTTCCTCTTCACAATTGTGCACTTCTTTGCATTGGTGTATCAAATGCCGATTAAATACATTTTACAAGTTTCTTGTTGTGACATAACAATATGTTAAAAAAGGTCATGTATATAGTTACTATTGCATAATTTTTGAGTTGAATAAACTGCAAAGCTTATTAATCGGATAAATGATCACATTGGTAGAGCAACAGGTTTTCTACAGCTCAAAATGTTTTTTTTCAGGAAAAACCATACAACGTTGTTCTTAAGCATTAAATAATGGCCAAATACATTTTACAGCTACTACTCTGTGACTTTAATCTACTTGATCAAAAAACCTTTCCTTATGACAAGACTAAGACTTTCTCCAATGCCACTCAAACAGTAGGTTGTTATCAAACTGAAGAAGCTTAACCTTCTTAAACACTAATGAAAAGTTTAAAAAAGTAATGAACGGCGTTAGGACATAGCTCTTCTAGTCAAGAAAAAGAAAATTACTCAAGGCTTCATCATTACTCAGAAATAATTTGGGACAAAGCACCTAAAAGGGGGAAAGACCATTGTGGCAGGAAATGCTCTATTATTGCATATTTTGAGGTAACCAATCAGGTCTCTCTCCGGAAGACAACACCTCCTTCTCTCACCTAAATATAAGAAATTGTTCCTTTGAACACATTGTCAAGATGATTCAGTTGTTGGTTACACTGCTTCTTATTCATCAAGGAAGTAAGTTCTTATAATTTGACACATAGGTGTTGTCTTCATGTCTAACTGTTCATGTTCTCATTTACCCAATTTCCTTACTCTCCACTCGTGGCTTTTATTTAACATGTTGTGCTTTTTTATATATATTATGCAGATATGCTGGTAACAGTGACCACAGTTCCTCTAGGTGACCCAGCAACCTTTACATGTTCATTTTCTGCTGAACGGCTGATCAATAATGAGCTTCACTGGTACAAACAGAGTGCAGGGGATACACTGACAATAATTGTGAAGCTGCGAAAGCATGCAGAACCTGCATATGGAACAGGATTTTCCTCCTCAAGAGTGAGTGCAACAAACAAAGAAGATGTTAGCAGTCTGACAATTATAAGAACAGTTCAAGAAGATGAAGGAATGTATACTGCGCTATCATCAGCTGGACAGAGAATATTTGGCATGGGATCTATTTGGTGTTGGAAGGTAATGTGAAATATCAACCACTTAAAGCTGGACTGGACATTCACAAACTATGTATCAATACATTTTGATTCATAATAAAGCTTATGTAGTTGAACAGTTTTTATTATTCTGATGCAAAGGCGAAGATTATGAACTGAAATATTGTCTAATAGTTTTTAAAAACCTCCTATCAAGCTGTGAAGTCTAAAATTCAGTTTATTATAATAAATTCAAATATGAATGTAGAGGAATAAATCATTTTATTCATATTCCTAAATATTAATGGTGTTAATATTTGACCTCTAAATAGTTTTGGGACTATACTCTTTACTATAAGGATTTTGAGAGGGAAAAAACTACACAAATGGTTAATTGCCTGAATTCATACAATGCGTTTTTGGTCATACTGACCCTTCAAAGCGCTTTACACTGAAGCCACATTCAATTCATTCATAAACCAATATACACATCGGCAGCCAAAATGGGATAAAGTGCCTTGCCCAGGGGCAAATCAGCAATCCTAGCATAGGTAAATTGTATCAAACTGCAACTTTCAGATTGCAGGACAGCCATTCTTACCACTAAGCCAAAGTAACCCTAATTCAGTTTTCAAAAGGGAATGAAGAATAAACTCTAATCACACAACATGGAAATTCAGCACCTCAGAGTGATACAGTGACGAATACATGAAGAATATAAATATGCAACTAATATGTGACTAAGTAAATAAATGACATTACAGCAGTGTGATAAACATTTAATGTGTTTATATCTACTTGCTGGAAATAATAGTTGCCCTAAGCTATGATTAAACATACTTTTAACTGATAGTAACTGATAGAAAAAGAAGAACTGATCAGAAATCTGGTTATGTTTCTTAAACTCCGCTCATCTCTCAGGGGAAAGTAAAAAAACATGAGAGATTACGTTTTTCAAGCTGTTTCAGGCTCTTTAGAGGTATCCAGTGCTCCACATGTCAGTATAGCTCTGTGCGGTCAAAGGTGTATTTTCACAAAGTAAAACAAAAGGAAATCTAAAAAAAATTTGACCTGCTGAGAGGTTTAAATAGATTCTGATACCTCAAATCACAGCATCTGGAAACTCTCTTTTAAATATCTTTTTGCATTCAGAGGGTTGTGATGCTGTCTTAACTGGCATCATTAGATAACAAGCCAACATCTCAATAAACGTATGTTATATGTCAAAACTGCTAAAATTAACAGAATATTATGTTCTACACCTCAGGACACTCTGAAAGGATATTAAATTACCAAGTTGTCCAGGAGGGAAAACTATCAGATCCAGTCCATGAAAGCAACTTGGCGACTCTACAGTGTTCAGTGATCTCTGCCTTTAACTACAACACATGTCCAGAAGATATCAACGTGTTTTGGTTCAGATCCAAATCAGATAAATCTGATCCAGATGTCATCTACGCTGATGGAGAAAGTCATGATGATTGTCAAAAGAAATCAGAGTTTCAGAGGAGATGTGTGTTCTCCAGGAACATCAGCAGGTCTGACACTGGGACTTACTACTGTGCTGTGGCCTCATGTGGAGAGATTTTCTTTGGAAATGGAACAAATCAGCAAGTTGGTAAGATTTTGTTTTTAGTATAAAAAAGTAAACTGCTAATGCAGTTATTCGTAATTTATAAATGTAAACAAGTATATTTCAGAAACAGTGGCAAAGTCTGTTTCTGTCTTTCTTTATAGAACAAACAGCAGACCCTGATCGTAATGCACTGGTGATAACAACAACATGTTTGATCATTTCTTTGATTGTGAATATTATTGTTATCTGCTATCGAAATCCAAGGGCAGCATGTAAGCAAATTAAAGGTAAATTTTAAACATTGAATTTGTGTAGGTAAGATATTATTATTGTCATTATTCCTCACATGGAATAACTACACAATATTTAACGTTTAGTTTGTATAGTTCAATCATAAGTAAGTAGTTAAGAGTAAATTAAAGATATATGTGTCAAATAAAACAAGAATATTTACCTATATTTACCTATTGTGACTTCACAACTTACTTTTAAATGAAATTTATACATCTGCTGGTTGTTATAAGCAATATAACATGATATTATTGATTTTCTCTATTATTAGGGACAGAAAGCCCCTCTTCACCAGCCTCAGATGATAACATGACTGAACTACGAGAATATGTTGTAAGTGAAGAAATTATCAAAATGATTTCAACCAGATTTATTTATTACTATAACTTTATATAACAATCTGTTTTCTGTGAAGGCCAAAGATAACCAGGAACTGAACTATGCTGCACTGCATTTCTCTGGAGGAAAATGCACATGTGGGACAAAGAAGAAACTGTTGGATACTGAGGAAGATGTATATTCAGAAGTTAAAGTCTGAATAGGAGAGTCTGTATGGGATCTTACAAAACCACTGGCAATAAAATGTGAATAAAGTTTCTGTGTACTATTTTTACTTAGTAAGTGTGGTTTTATGCTGCTTCACTCTTGTTCTCCAGCCATGGCTCCTATATTCACTGGTCAGTTGGTCTTAAACACCCTGAGATACAGACTAAAAATCAGAGGCGACAGAGCCTTTTCTGTGGTGACCTATAAGGTTTGGAACAGCCTGCCTTTGAAAATCTGAGCCACTCAAATGATTGATCAGTTTAAATGTTTCTGAAAAGTAGTTTATGTCAACGGCTTTCAATTCTAGCTAAGCAGGACGTCTCTGTGATGGTTGAGCTACTTTTATTGATCATTTTGTTTGTTTTGTATGAGTTGTGGATCTTTCACCGTGTAAAGCAATTATGTCAACTATGGTTGTTTTTAGATGTGCTGTAGAAATAAACTTAACTTATGGTAATCTTAAAAAATAATGGTTACAATGAATATGAATGCATGGTTTCCAGATGTTTACTTTTCGTGTTACTTCCATTTTGTTAAACAGTTACCCAAAACTAATCTTCTGGTTCAAAAATGAAAGACTATTTTTTTTAAAAAATGAATGAAAGAAAGAAAAAGAAATCCAAAAAAGTTATTATAAAATGTTTTAAATGCTCTTTTAATTAAATAAATATGGAAGGTGACATGATGCTGCATTCTCAAGCACATAACTTCTACATATAAAATATTGTTATGTATTAAAATAATATTATATGTAATAAAACATGGCAGTATACCTTTACATAAATACATTTCTGGCAGTTAAACGTAATACTTGTGAAAAGATAATGTCATACTTTAGACCATTGCCAAATCTGACTAGCGACTGTTAAAAAATGTGTTGACATACAATTCAAATCAGAAATGTATATACACTGTGTAGGAATACACAACTTTTTCTTTCTCACTGTCTGATTAGTAAATCAGACTAAACTTTACCTGTTTTAGGTCAGTTAGGTTTACGAACATTTATATTTGCTAGATGCCAAAATAAAGAGTGAGAAAAGTACAATTATTTCCATTTGATTTCACTTTCTGCTAATTCAGATTCATACATATATTTCCTTAGTACTTAGACTGTCTTTTAACTGCATGACTTGGGTCAAACGTGATCATCCTTCCACAAGCTTCTCAAAATAGTTTGCTGGAATTTTGGCCCATTCCTACTGACAGAACTGGTATAACTGGGGTGTTGGTGGCCCAGTTGGTAGACCGCACTCACCATCTGCAGAGGCTATAGTACTCAATTTGGTTGTCCTGGGTTCTATTTCCGGTCTCAGGCTGTTAGCTGTATGTCTTCCCCTTCTCTCTCCATCCTCTTTCCTGTGATTATTGTACAATTAAGGCCACTTGTGCCAAAAAAACAATCTTTTAAAGGTGACCTATTATACTTCCTTTTAAACATTTGGAATAGGTCTATGGGCTATCAACACATGTTAATTACATTTTTCGCACAAAACCTTTCTCAGATAATGAGATTTCACCTCCTCAGTTCCCCCTTTTTTGAGCTCCTTTCAACCAGCACTTCGTACATGTAAAAATGGAACTGAAACCTATAAGACACAACAATAAGTACTTACATTTCTGTCATCTGTAGATTTGCCACGAACACTAGGGACATAATTTTTCTTCAGTCTAACTTTTTCTGCAAATCCTGATGTGTACTGATGTGAGCTCTCAAAGCACTCCATGTTGAAGTGATTCTCGCAAACTAGTACTTTCTTCAGATATGTGACTGGAACATTGCCCTAAAAAAAAAAAATGAAGCCACAAATCTGTTATCTGACAGAGGGAGAATGTGCATAGACACATGTGGGCCAACAACATAACATCTGCCTTTGAGGGTAGCCATTGTACAGCACATGTAAGGTAAAACCAACCAGTGAGACGTGATCCTCTACTGAAAATCAAGTGGCTGTAGCTCTGCTTTAGTTGCTACACAGGGGCGGGACTCAGGTAACGTTGCTTGGTGCCAGTGTAATTGTGACATCACGATTACACAGCTTTGGAAATCTGCATTTACTAGACAGAATAAAATATCCATTTATAGCCAAAAAACAGATGAATGTTTTATTGTGTGTTTGGACTGTTTGTAGAAGCATTGGAGACCTAAAGTTAAGTATAAAATAGATAAAGAAAAAGTGCATTTTAAATAATAGTTTTCCTTTAAAACAAAAAAAAAAGAAAACGGGTTTAAGTGAGTATGGTTTGTAGGCCACTATCTTTGAACACACCTTTTAGGCTCTACCCAACATTTTTCAACACTTTGTGAAAATCTATATTCAGATGCATTGGTGTTCCACAGTGTTTTGAGAAGTGTACCAATCCACACTGCAGACTGTTTAGACTTGTGCATAATCATTTAAACAGAAAAATCTGGCACCTTCAAGCATCTTAACATTGCACCCAAGGATGAAGCAGACTTGTACTGTATAGGGCCACAGTTCTTGGTTGATTTCTTTGAATTTTCCCATATATTCACAGTTCTGCCTTAATATACCTGAAATTTGTGAATTACTCTCTAAGGAACTTACAAAGCAATGACATATTATACATAAATCCTCACTAATTCAGTCAGTTAGGTAGACTACAAGCATATCTTAAATACTTTAAAACCTGGATGATGTTAAATTTCCAACAAATCCTTCAGATTACTGGGCAGAGGTATTTGAACAAAGTCCAACTGTAAAAAAAATAAAGCATGTTGTATACTTAAGCCACCACACATCACAAAATTAATGTGTCCTTGTAGATCTATTGTCCAACCTAATATTTTTGCCAGTCCAACTGCTGTATCTACAAGAAGGCAAAGAAAATGATGGTCTTTAATGATAAGAAAACATGAATCAATAATGTTATTACCACACTTCAGTTGATATATAAAGAAAAGACAATGTAACTTCAGAAATATTTATTGAGATCTTGTTACAATTATTTTTGTTCTATAACTTCAGAATGATCATTGAGTTTTACTGTACTGATCTTTTCACTTGACCTTTTGAAGTGAAGAGTTGTGTTTTATTAATTGACACCATTTTTGTTCAATAGGATTTTTGCTCTCTGGGTATTAATGAAAACAATAAATTATTTTTAGTTTTTCATTGATACAGTGCAAGTTTACAACTAATTTCAATCCTGTAGAGACTCACAATAAGAAACACAAAACGCGATTAGAAAAGTTACACCAATGGATGTTTATTTGTTTGGCGCTCAGACCCAGGATTAGAATTAGAATTGTCTTCCCCCGGATCTGGTACTGGTGATGGAGAGGAGGCCTGATGGTAATGGAACTGAGAATCCGATGGAGGCGATGGGGTGGAGGAGGGTCGAAGCTCGACTGACAGCTGGGAGATCCATGAATGTGAGACTTTAAATGTGGAGCCTTGAAGGATCATTGGCTGAGGATTACTGCAGACTTGATGCTGATTTGTTGGCGCGGAGACGCACGGAGAAGCCATTGGGTGAAGCTGGAGGAGTGGCTGAGTCTCCCAGATTGAAATTTTCGTCATTACTCCATTTCAATCCTGTAGAGACTCACAATAAGAAACACAAAATGCGATTAGAGAAGTTGCACAATGGATGTTTATTTGTTTGGCGCTCAGACCCCAGAGGAAGACATGAATGCTGATAATGCATGAACTTGATGAACATCTTAGGATTAGAATTAGAATTGTCTTTCCCCAAAAGGCCGAAGCCAAACCGAGGCTGAAATGTGATAGAATGGTTAAAAGATGACAGCAGGAGAGGAAAAGTAAAATGCCGGAAATACCGGGCTATGAAGTAGATATAGAATGATGAGCGAGAGAAACGAGTTAGATAAAGTAAGAATGGAAAATGAGCAGCATAGGCATGAATGTAAGGAGCCACGAAGGTATGAAAATGATGAATGGATACACGTGAGTGAGCCCGCGTTAGGCATAGGAATGGAACATGAGCCCCGTAGGTGACTAAGAGAGAGCCCCAAAATAAATAAAAGAAACATGAAAACGATGAATGAATGCTGGAGAGTGCGCCTTCGTAGGCTTTCTCTTGTGAAGCTTCGAAGTATGCAGTGGTGCGTGAGCATGCGAAAGATGAGTGGGCTGCATGAAATGGATAAGACCATTCTTCGGAGGTTGTACCTGCTGGGAGGAGAATGAAAAGATGATGAGGAGGTAAGAGGACGAATGAAAGGGGTTGAAGATGCTGACAAAAAAAAAAAAACAGTTGGGAAACAGATAATGAATGAGATGAATCATACCTGAGATGATTGAAACGATTTAATAGGCCATCCATCACCAGTCATTGCATGAAATCCTACTTAGGAACTGAGAGACTGTTGAGCTGAAAACGAAAAGGAAGTCTGAACATATGATGCATATGATGAAGAAGATCAGAGGCCAAGTGTTGAAAGGAATCTGAAGAGATTCCTTGGGTTGATGCAATAATTGCAGCCCCAATTTAAGTGAATGGCTAGAAAATTTGAATGGGCCAGGTTGCTCTGAATAAGAGTCTGTCTAAAATGTGAGAAAACAGGAGGCAGACGTAGTGCTCCTACGGAGTGTGAAAGAGAAGAATGATGGGAAATGTTTGAGTGTGAATTTGATCATGGCTTGAAAATAGCTGAATGGGTCATCGAAGCGAAAACTAAAGATGAAACGCGGACTTGCGTTGGCATATAGAGATGAGGTTTGAAATATCAGGGTAGAACTAAAGTCTGAGAAGACTAAATATTTAGATGGAACGAAAGTTAATAAAGGAAGTAAAAACACTTAACCTGAAACCCGTAGGGGGCTTGAACTTCCTGGAGATAGGATTAGATATTTCACCCCCCAAAACCGAGGCCAAGACTGAGCAAAAGTGATATGGATGGAGGACAAGGGTGGGGAGGAAATGATAAGAGCCTAGCAGGTGACGAAGTGGAAGGACATGAATCTGGTCAAAGTCAAGGGAAAGGAAACATAAAAAATTATTGAGTAAGAGCTAAGCTGAGCCTAACGAGTGAAGGCGAAAGATGAAGCAGACTGGCTGGAGAGGGAATGAAATAAATTGCCAAGGCTGGAAAGTGCATCATGAGGCGTGGATGGGACATGATAAACCTGACTAAGCCTGGCGGATGCGAATGTGGGCGAGCCCAACAGGTGAAGGGAGAAAATAAGTGATAGCTGACGAGGAGAAGGATGGAAACTTGGTAAACCTGACTATGCTGGCAGAGAGAAGGACTTGGTCGTGCCTGACGAACAAGTAAAGGAAGCAAGGATAGTTAAAACTAAAAAGGCCAACAGTCACTTGTTAATGCAAAAGCTCTACTAAGAGCTGACAGATCGTCGAGCAGAGCACAGAATGGAAGTTTAGGGGGACATATGCAAAGAATGCTGAAGTCGACCATCGGCTGAGTTGTTGTAGGGAAGCTGTGGAAACTCCTTGGGCAGCTGTTGAAGTGGCTGCCCCAATTCTGAATGAGTGACCTGAGAACTGACTAGGGGAAAGGTTGCATAGAACTAAATTTGCCTAACAAATTGAGAAATCAGGAGGCGATCATGGGACTCCTCCTGAAGCAAGGAAAGAGGCATGAAGGGTAAGCTGATATGTAACATTAGAGAATAAAAGAGAGCATGACTTGGGAAGGAGAAAAACAGCCATTGAGGCGAGCTATGAAAATGAAACATCTACCTTCAACCTTAAATGTGATTGAAGACAAGTTTGAAAGGGACTGAATAGAACTTGAGGTCTGAAAGCTAAATCTCTAGCTGGTGTGAATGAATTGGAAGGAGTAGTAAATTACTTAGTCTAAGTAAGCCATAAAGGCAAGGAGGAAGGCGCTGGAGAGAAGAGATTCAGAATAAGTTAAAAAATGATCGGAGCGAAGGATTGTAAGGAGACTCCCACAGCCTGGAGTAAGGCTGTGAAATGCAATGATTTGAAATGTCTTGAGAAGAAGTTAAATGGCGTGAAGAGAGAAAAGCTCGGTGTGGGCTCAGAAAGATGATCTCTGATTAAATTGATGCCTGTTGATAGGCTGCGAATGTAGGGGAGCTTGAAACGACAAAGTCAAAAAATAAAAGCTAGAACTGACGAAATCAGAAGCGGGTATGATGGTGACTAAAGGGAGGGCAAAATTTACAAAAGTTGGCTGGGCGAAGAAATAGGTTTTGAAGTGGAAGGAGCTGGACCTGAGATACAACGATGTGAAACTGAAAGCAACGGAGAGAGGGATAATCGGAGAAGGGTGAAAGTAGCTGATAAACAGAGACGGTAAAATACCTGGAAATTAGAATGAGACAAGCATCAGTGGCTGATTTGAATAACCTGGAACATGACAGGCCTGCCTGGATACGATGGAGGTAAGAGCTACGTCCGTGATATTGACTGACAAGAAATGTTCATAATTTGATATTCTGCTGCGGCAATAATGCAGTTAATGCTTGTATGTGAAAACACTAGTTCAGAAAGGTGCTGAAAATTGATTGACGCAGCTGAACAGCAGTGCCGACCTAATCTGCCGAGAGAAAGCGTGCACCACAAATAAGAACGGGAAAGGATCGTTATGATGTGTTGAAACAGTAAATGATCCTTAGCGCCTGGATGATAAGGGAATGAGGTTGGTAGAGATGTTCGAATATGTAAATGAATAATAGATATTCTACGGAGCAAAAGTTGCTTTTATATTATAACTATTTTCACATGTTTTTAAAAGCCAAGTAAAGTCACAGACAATAGAAATATTATGTATAGCATTGATTTAATACTACAGAGAAAATAAAGAAGGCAGAATTACAAGTTTAATATGCGTGGTAAATAGGGTAAAACTACTCAATGGAAAAAGGCAAAAAGTTAAAGCAGCATATAGTTAGCAATACGAAGGTAATAGGTTCTGTATATTCTAAGATATAATGATGAGTTCACGTGTAAGTTTTGACAACAAAGGATTGTGAATCATCAGTTCGAGAGGCTGGTTTTTGGACCAGGACTAGAGACCGAAAACTACGGGAGGACGACATCGCCGTAAGAGAAAGAAATACCATCCAGATCGAGAGGAAACTGGGGCGGGAAGCCAGCAGCTTGAGTTGCTGGGCAGGAGTTCTGGGAGAAAGGAAGACGAGAACAAAGAATGCTCTGATGTGCAAAGGAAGGGAGCGGATTTTCTGGGGGCCCTCTAGGGGCAAGGCGGAGGAAGGTCTCATGTTTTCCTGCGGTCATCCGTGGCCCGTCATGGCCCCGCTCTCTCTCTCTTGTTGGCATCTATTACCGTGTAATATACCCGTGGCACCTGTGTCGTCCTACCTGCCTGCATTTTTTCTGATTCCTACATCATCAGCCAAGGAAAACAGGACTTGAATGCCAACTTTTTATTGAGTTTGACACACTTATATACATGAATTATATACACTATATTCACACATACAGAAGGGTATTGACAGAAAGATACAACACTTTTTGACAGTCTCTCTTCAGTTCTGTCCCTGGCTCTTCTCCTTCATCCTTTTCCTCCTCTCCCCTTTCCATGTGTTGTACCTTTTCTTTGTTTTCGGCCTCTTGTCGTATTCTTTCATTCGTTCAATAATTTTCTGTCTCACCAACTTCTTCTTTGTCTGCATCCCCCCCCCCCGCTTCGTTCGTGCTCCTCCTCCTCCTCTGCTCCCCTTTTTTCCTCCTTTCTTCCTCCTTCCTTCTCATCTCCCCTTTTCCTCCTCTTGCTCTCTTCTCAACCTGTTTCTCCTCTCTTTTACCTCTTGCCTTTTTTGCCTCGCCCTTTCTCTTTCTACTCTTTTTTGATGGAGCTCCCCCTCATCCTTCAAGACTGTTGGAAAACCATTTCCATTTCAGGTGACTACCTCTTGAAGCTCATCAACAGAATGCCAAGAGTGTGCGTAGCAGTAATCAAAGCAAAAGGTGGCTACTTTGAAGAACCTAGAATATAAGACATATTTTCAGTTGTTTCACACTTTTTTGTTCAGTATATAATTCCACATGTGTTAATTCATAGTTTTGATGCCTTCAGTGTGAAGCTACAATATTCATAGTCATGATAATAAAGAAAAACCCTTTTGAATGAGAAGGTGTGGTCCAAAATTTTGGTCCGTACTATATATATAATATATAATATATATAAAAAATATAAATATTATTAAAATTATATATATTTTATCACTATTTATACAATTTTAATAGCACAACTTGAATTTTTCAAACTGTATCTAAGGGATTTAGTACAATTAGTTCAATAAGTGCTTCATTTTAGCAGTAACTTTGGTATATTTTAAAAAGGGCAAACTGAAGATATATACACTGCTCAAAAAAATAAAGTGAGCACTCAAATAACACATCCTAGGTCTGAATGAATGAAATATTCTCATTGAATACTTTGTTTTGTACAATGTTGAATGTGCTGACAACAAAATCACACAAAAATCATTAATGGAAATCGAATTTATTAACCAACGGCGGCCTGGATTTGGAGTCACACACAAAATTAAAGTGGAAAAACACACTACAGGCTGATCCAACTTTGATGTAATGTCCTCCTGAGGGATCTCCTCCCAGACCTGGACTAAAGCATCAGCCAACTCCTGGACAGTCTGTGGCCCAACGTGACGTTGGTGGATGGAGCGAGACATGATGTCCCAGATGTCCTCAATAAACATAGGCCGTGCGGCCCTCCAAAGAAATACCACCCCACACCACAACTAACCCACTGCCAAACCGGTCATGCTGAAGGATGTTGCAGGCAGGAGATCGCTCTCCACGGTGTCTCCAGACTCTGTCACGTCCGTCACATGCGCTCAGTGTGAACCTGCTTTCATCTGTGAAGAGCACAGGGCACCAGTGGCGAATTTGCCAATCCTGGTTTTCTCTGGCAAATGCCAAGCATCCTGCACGGTGTTGGGCTGTGAGCACAACCCCCATTTGTCGACGTCGGGCCCTCCTACCATCCTCATGGAATCGGTTTCTAATCGTTTGTGCAGACACATGCACATTTGTGACCTGCTGGAGGTCATTTTGCAGGGCTCTGGCAGTGCTCCTCCTGTTCCTCCTTGCACAAAGGTGGAGGTAGCGGTCCTGTTGCTGGGTTGTTACGCTCCTACGGCCTCCTCTACATCTCCTGGTGTACTGGCCTGTCTCCTGGTAGCGCCACCAGGCTCTGGACACTACGCTGACAGACACAGCAAATCTTCTTGCTACAGCTCCCATTGATGTGCCATCCCGAATGAGCTGCACTACCTGAGCCACTTGTGTGGGTTGTAGAGTCCGTCTCATGCTACGACGAGTGTGAAAGCACCACCAACATTCACAAGTGACCAAAACATCAGCCAGAAAGCATAGGTACTGAGAAGTGGTCTTTAGTCCCCACCTGCAGAACCACTCCTTTATTGAGTGTGTCTTGCTAATCGCCAAAGATTTCCCCCTGTTGTCTATTCCAATTGCACAACAGCATGTGAAATTGATTGCCAATCAGTGTTGCTTCCAAACTGGACAGTTTGATTTCACAGAAGTTTGATTTACTTGGAGTTACATTGTGTTGTTTAAGTGTTCCCTTTATTTTTTTGAGCAGTTTATATATATATATATATATATGTAGTGGGGAAAACAAGTATTTGATACGCTGCCAATTTTGCAGGTTTTCCCACTTGCAAAGCATGCATAAGTCTTTAATTTGTATCATAGGTACTCTTCAACTATACGTAACGGAATCTAAAACAAAAATCCAGAAAATCACATTGTGTGATTTTTAAGAAAATTATAAGAAAATGGAAGAAGTTCGAGATGACGGTAAATTTCCCTCGGTCTGGGGCTTCACGCAAGCTCTTACCTCGTGAGTTATCAATGATCATGAGGAAGGTGAGGGATCACCCCAGAACTACTTGGCAGGACCTAGTAAATGACCTGAAGAGAGCTGGGACCACAGTCTCAAAGAAGACCTTTAGTACCACACTACACTGCCATGGATTAAAATCCTGCAGCTAACGCAAGGTCCCCCTGCTCAAGCCAGTGCATGTTCAGGCCCGTCTGAAGTTTGCCAAGTTGACCATCTGGAGGATCCAGAGGAGGAATGGGAGTAGGTCATGTGGTCTGATGAGACAAAAATTGAGTTTGTTGGCCTAAACTCCACGAACCGTGTTTGGAGGAAGAAGAAGGATGAGTACTACCCCCCGAGAACACCATCCCTACCGGGAAGCATGGAAGCGGAAACGTCATTCTTTGGGGATGCCTTTCTGCAAAGGGGACAGGACGACTGCATCAAATTGAGGGTAGGATAGATGGGGCCTTGTATCGGGAGATGTTAGCCAACAACTTCTTTCCCTCAGTAAAAGCATTGAAAATGGGTCATGGCTGAGTCTTCCAGCATGACAATGACCCGAAGCAGCCAGGGCAACTAAGGAGTGACTCCGTAAGAAGCATCTCAAGGTCCTGGAGTGGCCTAGCCAGTCCCCAGACTGGAACTCAATCGAAACTCTTTGGAGGGAGCTGAAAGTTCGTATTGCCCAGTGACAGCCCCGAGACCTGAAGGGTCTGGAGAAGATCTTTACTTTACTTATGGTAATCTTAAAAAATAATAATTACAATGAATATGCATGCATTGTTTCCAGATGTTTACTTTTATGTTATTTCCATCTTTTTAAAACTTTCTCACTGTCTGATTAGTAAATGAGACTAAACGTTTTTCTGTTTTAAGTCAGTTAGGTTTACCAACATTTATATTTGCTAAATGCCAGAATAAAGAGTGAGAAAAGTAAAATTATTTCCATTTTATTTCACTCTCTGCTAATTCAGATTAATACATATATTTCCTTAGTTCTTGGACTGTCTTTTAACTGCATGACTTGGGTCAAATGTGATCATCCTTCCACAAGCTCCTCACAATAGTTTGCTGGAATTTTGGCCCATTCCTACTGACAGAACTGGTATAACTGGGGTGTTGGTGGCCCAGTTGGTAGAGCGCACTCACCATGTGCAGAGGCTATAGTATTCAGTTTGGTTGTCCTGGGTTCTATTTCCGGTCTCAGGCTGTTAGTTGTATGTCTTCCCCTTCTCTCTCCACCCTCTTTCCTGTAATTATTGTACAATTAAGGCCACTTGTGCCAAAAAACAATCTTTTAAAGGTGACCTATTATACTTCCTTTTAAACATTTGGAATAGGTCTGTGGGCTATACAACACATGTTAATTATAGTTTTCACACAAAACCATTCTCAGATAATGAGATTTCACCTCCACATTTCCCCCTTTTTAGAGCTCCTTTCAGAATGAGCTATTTTGGGCTCTGTCACTTTTATGCAAATTAGCTGTATCTAGCCACGCCCCAACCAGCACTTCGTACATGTAAAAATGGAACCGAAACCTATAAGACACAACAATAAGTGCTTACATTTCTGTCATCTGTAGATTTGCCATGAATACTAGGGGGGCCCTGGGTTTTTCCCTTTAGTCTTTTTTTGCAAAACCTGATGTGTTTCTGTGTGAGCTCTCAAAACATTCCCCCTGTTGAAGTGGGTTTTTCGCAAACTAGTACTGTCTTTGGCAATGTGACGGAAAAATTGCCCTCAAAAAAAAAATTTAAGCCCGGGAAACTCTTGGGTTTTTGAAAAGACATGTGGGGGTTTTTTTGCAGCCAAAAAAACAAACATCTGCCTTTGAGGGTAGCCATTTAAAATTTTTGTGTAAGTAATTTTAAAAAAATAATTTGTTTTTCCCCTTTTAAGAAAAAAAAAAAAAAAAGGGGTTTGGGGGTGAGCGGGGGTTTGTAGGCCACTATCTTTGAACACACCTTTTCGGCTCTACCCAACATTTTTCAACATTTTGGGAAAATCTATATTCCACTGTGGAACAGGTTTTCCCCATGTTTTTTTTGGGGGGAAGAAAAAAAAAATAACTCCACACTGCAGACTGTTTAACTTTTTGCATAATTTATTTGAACCCGACAAATTGGGATCTTCAGGCATCTGAAAATTGCACCCAAGGATGACGCAGACTAGTGTAGGTCCACAGTTCTTGGGGATTTCTTTAAAATTTTCCCAATATTCACAAGTTGCCTTAATAACCCAAAATTTGTGAATAACTCTCTAAAAAAACATAAAAAGCAATGAATGTTGTATTTAAAAACCCTGATTAATTCAGTCAGTTAGGGACCAGGGGCCCCAACCCTTTTATATCACCGGGGACCGGGTCAACGTTTGAAAATTTTACTGGGGCCCGGGGGGTGTGGGGGGTTAAAAAGTCATTTTGGTGTGCCCGCTGAGACCACAAATCAAAAACACGCAGATGCCCGTTTTTGCAATTTTTGCCATTTTTTAAGGAGAAATAATTTTGAGAGCCAAAGGCAGCTCATTTTATGGGGTTCATTTATACTTTTAACGGGGTCCGAACGGGGGGTACGGCAAGAGTGGTGTTCTCTCCAAAACATGTGCTAAGCAGCGCCCAGCCGAACAGGTATAATTTTATAATTTTTACTCCTTTATACCAGCGACAATGGCTTTTTTAAGTTCGAAGAGACGTTTTGTTCCGTTTAAAGCGGCCCCAAAAGTAGCAGGAGGAATATCCCGCATTTTTTATAAACATACCTTTTGTCAAGCGCAGCACTCTTTTTTTTTCCCATTGTCTAAAAAAACCGGTCCCGGTTTTTATTTAACCCCCTTGAAAAAAACTCCCCGAAATTTTGGTCCAGTGCTTCACCCAGGGTTTTTAAAAGTTTTTGCGAAGCCTTGGGGCTTAAAAAAACCCAAAATAATCCAACACTAAAAAATTATTTAAAAAAAAAAACACAAATACACGCTCAGTGCATAATCAGTTCTGCCTGTTTGAACTCAATGGGATTTTTGAAATACGCGCCTTTTACGCATGCCCATAAACGGGGTTTGGATGGGCCGAATTCCACAAAGACCCCCCCTTTTCACCCTTAGACCCAGTAGAATAAAGTTATCTCCAAGTCTTTATCAATTCCCCCAAAATCAGGAAGAAAGGGGCCGAGACTTCCGGTGACTCCATTTTTGTAGGTGTGTTTATTTCTGATTAAACTGCTTGTATTTTAAAACTGTTTTTGGGGTTTTCGTAGAAAGGTTTTATGGGCTTTTAGCAAGATTTTGAGTTTAGGGGAAAAACCAACCCATGTCTATGTTTAACTAAGGAAGTTTGAGCAATAAAAAAGGGAAAAAAAAAACCTGGAGCTTCCCCCGTTTGCGGGGATGTGGGGCCTAAGTTTAATTATTTCTTGTGCGGCCCGGTACCAATTGATCCACGGAACGGTAAGGGCCCGTGGCCTGGGGGATGGGGATCACTGAGGTAGACTACAAGCATATCTTAAATGTTTAAAACCTGTATGATGTTAAATTTTCAACAAATCCTTCAGGTTACCGGGCAGAGGTATTTGAACAAAGTCCAACTCTAAAAAAATACAGCATGTTGTTTATTTAAGCCACCACACATCACAAAATGAAGGTGCAGCAACACATTTTAGATCTTTTGCCCAAAAAACCCAAATTTTTCCCAGTCCCAAACTTTTTATCTACAAGAAGGCAATAAAAATATAGCTTCAATGATAAGACAAACATGAATCAATAAGTTATTATCACACTTCTTTGATTAAAAAGAAAAGAAAAATGTAGCTTTTTAAAAATATTTTTTGAGATGTTAAAATTTATTTTTGTTCTAAATCAGAATGATCACTGAGTTTTATTTACTCATTTTTTCACTGCCCTTTTTGAAGTAAAAGATTTGTGTTTTATTAATTGACACCTTTTTTTGTTCAATAGGATTTTTGCTCTCTGGGTATTAATAAAAACAATAACACAAATTATTTTTAGTTTTTCATTGATACAGTGCAAGTTTACAACTAATGTCATGTTTTGAGTGCCCCAAAAAGGTGCATTTTAGGACTATACAAAAACAAGAAAAAGAAATCAATAAAGAGTAAAACGGACATTCAATATTATAAAACATAACATTATAGAAGATAACAGTGATGTCATTCCTAGTCCCATGATTAAAGTAAAAGAGCTTGCCTGAAAAAATTAGTATGAAGTGGGGATTTGAGGAAGATAAGATAGGAGTGTGTTTTGTCCTTTGGTAAAGAGTTCCAGAGGTAGGAGGTTGAGTGACTGAAGACTATTGACCCTGTAGTGGAAGAGGAAGGGTTGGTTATCTAGGGTGAGAAAAAGCTCAGTCTAAAGGGCAATGTTATTTATGGTCTTGTCAGTGAAATGTAAGACTTTATAAATTTCTGCAATAGGATGGCATTGGAGTTACTGTAGGACAGGTGTTATATGACTGATCAAGGGGATCCAATACACAATTTGGCCAGCAGTTTCAAATTATGGATAGCCTGGTCGGGTAAACTAAAAAGAAGGAAGTTAGAATAATCAGGATGAGATGTCACTAGGGTGTGGGCCTGAATAGCGGTCCTATTTAATTTAAGAAATGGGCACAGATGTGCTATGTCATGTTAGTCCAAGTATGCTGAGCGAGTGACATTATTTATGTAGGATGGGACTGCAGTCAAGAATGACACCAATAGCTTTAACCCTGCAAAAAGAAACAGATAAACTGCCCTTTTTGAAAAGGTGGATTTGGTGCCTCAGGTACCTCAGGTTTTTAACTTTGAGTTTGAGAAAGGTATGTATGGACCAGGATAAAATTTTCTCTAGTCTATCTGGGAGGAAGTTAGGAAGTGGGTTGGGCTGACAGGCAGAGCTGGGTGTCATCTGCATTGCAATGTGTTGGGATTATGATTATTGATTAATTAATATTTATCAATAATTAAAATTGAAAATCATAATTTGACTAAATTAATTTCTTAACCAAACATCCTTATTTATGAATCGAACTCAGAGATGTCCTCTGGGATTGTAATTGTAGCCTAAAGCCCTTGATAATTACCACCGTTAAATACTCAGTAATAATTGATAACTATTATTAGATGTCACTTATTAATCAACCGTTTCTGCCGAAACGTGGGGAACTTTAACCTTCTTTTGACTGACAAATCACTCTTGCACAAAATAAACACAAACAACTTCTCTTTATCTATGTGAACATTTATTAAATCAACAGCCCTGGTACACCTCGCTATTCTGATTCAATAATCTTCACCTAATCAAACATGCAAAGTTCTACACAAACGGGTAAAACATCTAACTAAACAAAATAAAACAGCAGCGAGTGTGTATGAAATCAAACCAGCAGTTATAGCAGCAAAAATACAAAGGGAATATGGTTGAACGAAGCTTTGGGAGCGCCCCTCCTAAAGTGTAACTGGGTTACTGTCAGTCATAAAACATCCCCCACAGCTGGGGGGTCCGAGCACACAAAGGATTGTAAAACTTTTGGCGGCAACTGATGAAACCAGTAAAGTTGAAGACAAAGAAAATGGTAAATTTCCCCTAGAGGTTATTACAGCAGTCAGTCTTACGGCCCCCCTACGCTCAGGTGTTCGCACGGTAAAAACACAACTTGAGAAGCGCGCGGCTTCAGAGTTCAACAGCAAGTTTCAAAACAATGGCATGCACATACAATTCAGAACACATTAGACTATAAATGGCGACTCTAAATCGGACTAAGATCCTATCTCTACCCTCCCCAGACTACTTTACTAGAAATAAAATAATAAACAGAACGGAGTTACTTGGTGGAGTCTTCCTTCTGGGGCAGCGAGTGAGGAAAAGGGGGAGGGAGTTACTGCGCGTCCGCAGTTAAACTCCAGGAAGAGCGGTCAATTTCCGTGCTCTGGCCTCCTTTGGCGAAAGGGGAAAATATGATCTGACTGTCAGCAGTCGACTGGAACAAAACAAGGTGGCAATCCGTCTCCTTGAAACCTCAGTGAGGGTTTTTCTTCTGTTTTTCTTCTTCTGAAGCACTTATTGAACTAATTGTACTAAATCCCTTAAAGATAGACAGTTTGAACATTTCAAGTTGTGCTATTAAAATTGTATAAATAGTAGTAGTAATATACATACACACACACACTATAATATATAATATATATATATATATATATATAATATATATATATATATATATATATATATATACAGTACAGACCAAAGCTTGGACACACCTTCTCATTCAAAGAGTTTTCTTTATTTTCATGACTATGAATATTGTAGCTTCACACTGAAGGCATCAACACTATGAATAAACAATTGTGGAATTATATACTGAACCAAAAAGTGTGAAACAACTGAAAATATGTTTTATATTCTAGGTTCTTCAAAGTAGCCACCTTTTGCTTTGATTACTGCGCCGCACACTCTTGGCATTCTGTTGATGAGCTTCAAGAGGTAGTCACCTGAAATGGTTTTCCAACAGTCTTGAAGGAGTTCCCAGAGATGCTTAGCACTTGCTGGCCCTTTTGCCTTCACTCTGCGGTCCAGCTCACCCCAAACCATCTCGATTGGGTTCAGGTCCGGTGACTGTGGAGGCCTCATGGAATCGGTTTCTAATCGTTTGTGCAGACACATGCACATTTGTGGCCTGCTGGAGGTCATTTTGCAGGGCTCTGGCAGTGCTCCTCCTGTTCCTCCTTGCACAAAGGTGGAGGTAGCGGTCCTGCTGCTGGGTTGTTGCCCTCCTACGGCCTCCTCCACGTCTCCTGGTGTACTAGCCTGTCTCCTGGTAGCGCCTCCAGGCACTGGACACTACGCTGACAGACACAGCAAATCATCTTGCTACAGCTCCCGTTGATGTGCCATCATGAATGAGCTGCACTACCTGAGCCACTTTTGGGGGTTGTAGAGTCCGTCTCATGCTACCACGAGTGTGAAACCGCCAACATTCACAAGTGACCAAAACATCAGGCAGAAAGCATAGGTACTGAGAAGTGGTCCGTGGTCCCCATCTGCATAACCACTCCTTTATTGAGTATGTCTTGCTAATCTCCAAAGATTTCCCCCTGTTGTCTATTCCAATTGCAAAACAGCATGTGAAATTGATTGCCAATCAGTGTTGCTTCCAAACCTGACAGTTTGATTTTACAGAAGTTTGATTTACTTGGAGTTACATTGTGTTGTTTAAGTGTTCCCTTTATTTTTTTTGAGCAGTTTTATATATATATATTATATATATAATATATATATATATATATATATATATATATATATATATGTAGTGGGGAAAACAAGTATTTGATACGCTGCCAATTTTGCTGGTTTTCCCACTTGCAAAGCATGCAGAAGTCTTTAATTTGTATCATAGTTACTCTTCAACTATACGTAACGGAATCTAATACAAAAATCCAGAAAATCACATTGTGTGATTTTTAAGTAATTTGCATTTTATTGTATAAGTATTTGATCACCAAACAACCAGTAAGAATCCCAGCTCTCACAGGCCTGTTTGTTCTTCTTTAAGAAGCTCTTCTATTCTCCACGCATTACCTGTATTAACTGCACCTGTTTGAACTCGTTATCTGTATAAAAGACACCTGTCCACACACTCAATCAAACAAATCCAACCTCTCCACAATGGCCAAGACCAGAGAGCTGTGTAAGGACATCAGGGATAAAATAGTAGACCTGCACAAGGCTGGGATGGACTACAGGAAAATAGCCAATCAGCTTGGTGAGAAGGAATTGCACCAACAACTTACACAGCTCTCTGGTCTTGCCCATTGTGGAGAGGTTGGAGTTTGTTTGATTGTGTGGACAGGTGTCTTTCATACAGATAACAAGTTATACATATTTATACCAACAGTTGTTGGTGCAATTATAAGAAAATGGAAGAAGTTCAAGATGACGGTAAATCTCCCTCGGTCTGGGGCTTCACGCAAGCTCTCACCTCGTGAGGCATCAATGATCATGAGGAAGGTGAGGGATCACCCCAGAACTACATGGCAGGACCTAGTAAATGACCTGAAGGGAGCTGGGACCACAGTCTCAAAGAAGACCTTTAGTACCACACTATACTGCCATGGATTAAAATCCTGCAGCTAACGCAAGGTCCCCCTGCTCAAGCCAGTGCATGTTCAGGCCCGTCTGAAGTTTGCCAATGACCATCTGGATGATCCAGGGGAGGAATGGGAGTAGGTCATGTGGTCTGATGAGACAAAAATTGAGTTTGTTGGCCTAAACTCCACGAACCGTGTTTGGAGGAAGAAGAAGGATGAGTACTACCCCCCGAGAACACCATCCCTACCGGGAAGCATGGAAGCGGAAACGTCATTCTTTGGGGATGCCTTTCTGCAAAGGGGACAGGACGACTGCATCAAATTGAGGGTAGGATAGATGGGGCCTTGTATCGGGAGATGTTAGCCAACAACTTCTTTCCCTCAGTAAAAGCATTGAAAATGGGTCATGGCTGAGTCTTCCAGCATGACAATGACCCGAAGCAGCCAGGGCAACTAAGGAGTGACTCCGTAAGAAGCATCTCAAGGTCCTGGAGTGGCCTAGCCAGTCCCCAGACTGGAACTCAATCGAAAATCTTTGGAGGGAGCTGAAAGTTCGTATTGCCTAGTGACAGCCCCGAGACCTGAAGGGTCTGGAGAAGATCTGTATGGAGGAGTGGTCCAAAATCCCTGCTGCAGTGTGTGCAAACCTCGTCAAGAACTACAAGAAACGTCTGATATCTTGAATTGCAAACAAAGGTTTCTCTACCAAATAATAAGTTTTGTTTTCTGATGTATCAAATACTTATGCTATGCAATAAAACGCTAATTACTAAAAAAAAAAATAACACAATGTGATTTTCTGGATTTTTGTTTTAGATTCCGTCACTCACAGTTGAACTTCTACATAATTTGCAATCAGACAACCTGCAAAATCTGCAGTGTATCAAATACTTATTTTCCCCACTGTGTGTGTGTGTGTGTGTGTGTGTATATATAATATATATATATATATATATATATATATATATATATACTGTTAGGTGTATTCCTTTAGTTAATTCTTTTTTGTTTGTATTAGTTTTTAGAAAAAGTGATCTGCTTTCAGGATGCAGCAGTGCAATTTTTCCTTTCCTATTTTAATTTTACTGCTGTGGGAAACTTGGCTTTTAATTCCAGTTGAGCTGAAATATCAGGCTGTTTTTTTTTTAAATTATTAGTCTTTTATTTTTTTCTGACTTACTGTTTTTGCTGTATTTACCTGTTATTTTCTTCTTGTTCTTCTTGGTTTTTTTTTTTTTGTATTGTCAGTGTTTGTGTCTTTTAGTTATTTTTATGTGTTTGTTTTCTTGTATTTTAGGACCACCTTGTGACATTTGGCCACTTGGGTGTGTAAAGCACTCAATAAAGATTGATTGATTGATTGATTGATTGGGTTTCTTGTTAAGCTCCATTCATGTTTGTCTTATCTCCCCTTCTTTGCGCTTCTCTTTTTTACTGTCTCAGCTGCTACACTTATCCTCAGATTTATTTGGCCTTCTCTCTGCCTCAGCTGTGTTTTATTGCCTCTGATTATCCCTCCTGCTTTGCTTGTGATTTCTCCACTCTGCCTCAGTATTTAGGCTGTCTCAATCTATTTGTTCCTTGCTGGTTTGTTACGTTTTCCCCTTGGCCGGTCCAGTTTCTATGCTTAATGTTTCTGCTCGAGTTCAAGTCCATCCTGTAATTTCCTTCATTTTATCATTAAAGTACTGAACAAAACTTATGTTTGCTCTTCACCTGCAGTCCTGCAGTACACCAAAATCATGACACTAAAATGTCCATGCATTTGAACAATTTGGGAAAGCACAGATGATAATAATATTTTGGATGTGCACTTGTATTTTAAGCAAAATATTTCAAATGCATCGCCTCCTTGTGTGAGATCTTGGAAGATTGAAAACAAATCATCATTATCCACAGCATAATGTGCCCTGTGCTGCACCTTGCTCATTTGTGTTAAATTGTCACATATTCTGTCTCCCTCCAGCCCTGGTCCACACCTGTGCCATATTCACCTCTGATTACCTTGTCTCCCATCTTATTGGTTCTTACTTCACTTCTCTCAGTTTATAAGCTCTCTGGTTTGCATTGCTCTCGAGTGGTTCCTTCCATTAACATCCTCGTTACCTACTCTGAGTTTTTTGCCCTGGTTCAGTCCTGAGTCTTTTTTTTTGTTGTTTTTATATTTGTCACTTCATACTTTTTTGTAAGTCTACAACTTTTGAAGAACAAGACAAATTTGGCTGTTTAACATAATTTTCTTTGTACACTTTTTTTTCATTATTTATCATCATGTAAAGCTCCTTGAATTGTCCTGTTGCTAAAATGTGCTATATAAAAAGAACTTCTCTTGCCACACTGACTAAAATCTGTCATGTATTTCAGGAGCTCCAAAATATTACCTTCTGATTTGTGCCTTTGTTGACACAAAGTATCAAAAAGCATTTAAGCATTTTTATTTTAATATATGTACTAAAAATCCATTATAAAACATGTTTCTTAATTACATTGTTGAAAAAAACAAACTGTCCTTTTGATTTATTTTCTAAAAGATAAAAGGGCAACCAGGTACATTCACACTATGGTAGACACGAATGAAAAACATGAAGACAGTAGTTCCCTAGGTTTAAATTGTACCCTCAACTTTAGTTAAAAAGCCTTGTATATACACAAGAAATCCTGTTTAAAAATTAATTTGTGAGTATACACTTTCATCCACTTTGTTTTTCTTTCCTTTAACTGCTTTTCCTCCTGGGAAATGCAATGCTGCATAGTTCAGACCATTTTCATCCTGCACGGAAACAATGAAACAGCACAAATAAAGTAGAATTTTGCACTTGAAACATGCAAATAAACATGTCATTCAATGGATATGAGTACGTACAATGTTATCCTCTTGTTGATCCAAATGATGTGTTGGTTTTTTGCCTAAAATACAAATAACGCATAATTTATTTTTGGATAAAAACCCATAGCTGACTGATTTTTTTATTTTTTATTTTTATTCTACTTTTAAAAATGAAATCTCTGTAAACTTTCTTCAACAAATATTTTTTAAACAAACTCATTAAAGTTAAAAAAGGTATACACAGAACATACTTTTCTCAACAGTAGTTAAAATACAAATAAAAACATTGTATCCATTATATAACCCTTACCTTTATTCTGTTTTTTGGCTTTTTTAAGGGTTTGGTGACAGATGATTGCAATATGTAAAATGACAGAAATGATCAAGCAGATTATTACAGTCACCAGTGTGATAGATGTAGAGTCTGGTGATTTCTCTAGAAAACAAACAAAAAAATCAGTTTTATGACATGCTCTCAATCATCATTAAAACACCTTATGTACAGAAACATAAATCCTACCGACTTCAAGAGTAGTCCCGTTTCCAAATAATATCTCTCCACACGAGGCTATTGCACAGTAGTACTTCCCAAACTCAGATATACTGACATTCCTAAAGAAGCTATAAACACATTTCCTGTCATGTTTCGCCGTACAGTCTCCATCAGGGATTTCATCCATGAAAATGATTTCAGGGTGAGATTTATGTGACCTGGCTCTGAACCAGAACACATTGACGTCTCCTGGACAAGTCTTGTAGTTGGACTCAGACAGAATTGAACACTCCAGAGTTGCAGAATCTCCCAAATCGGCTGCATTTGCTACTCTTGACCTCTGCCCAACAGTGTAGTTCACTGTTCTCTCATTGTTTCCTGCAAAATACAAAACAAATTTGGAAACATGCGGGATAATACTTAAAATAGTGAAATCTTTTAATACTTCCAGTGTGTTTGAAGAGACCATGCAGCATGTAAGCTAGATTTATACTATTTATGTAATGTACAGTATTTTTATATTTTACTCAAAAATGATTTAAGTTAGTTTTGCTTTCAATTAACTAATTAACATTATTAAATATTGTTACTTTTTTTCCTTTAATAAATTGAATGTTTAATAGGAAGGAAAATTAGTATCTCAAAAAATAAGATTATGTAAAAGTACTAATTGCGAAAAATAAACAACTTTAGTTTTGTATACACCTCATTAAAAAACAGCATATTAAAAATTACTTAAACTCTTCTAAATAATCAAGGCTTTAAAAAAAAAATTCTGAACAGTTTTTTTTAGGTGTTTCCACAAGTATTTAATTCTGATTTAGTGGCACAAAAATTTTTAATACTGCTTTCAGTAAGAAGAAACGTTTTGGTAAAATTAAAAATTAAATATAAACATATCAGCTGCATTTTTAGCATAACTGAGTATTTTAAAAGATGGAATAAAAAGAACACATTTTATTGACAAATAGGTCCCTCTCCAGGTATTCTCATTCCAGTCAAGGACTCCACAGTGATACATTCCCTCGTCTTCTTTGGTTGTCCTCAAAATTGTCAGATTGCTGATTTTGTCATGATATGTTGTCTTTAGTCTCAAGGCTAAAACACCTGGTCCATATTTAGGACTTGTGTTTATACGCAGCATTGTAATCACTTTGAGAGTATCTCCTGCACTCTGCTTGTACCAGTGAAGACTTTTAAACCCCAACAATTTATGCGGCAAATTACACGTCATAGTTGCAGGTTCACCAAGAAGAACCGTGATCACTGGAACCAGTGAGCCTAAATAAAACATATTTAGAAATGAAATGGAAAAAGACAATGCAGTGTAAAAACAATTAAGGCATAAATATAATTGTAATTAATAAAACATCAAGCAAACTAGTTGTTTAAGTAGAACTTACATCCCTGATGAAAAAGGAGCAGTGTTACCCAACAGAGAATCATCGTCACACTGTCTTCATTTGGCAACAGCGACTTGATGATATTTAAATGAAAAAAGGGGTGTGGCATTCAAAATGTTTAATGCATCTGATTGGTTATCCCAAAATATACTCTGAAAGTGCATTTCCTGACCCACTAACTCATCCTCCAAATTAAATGTCTTCTACTCAATGTTCGTATGATCTTGAGATGAAGATTTCATTCAGAGCAAAATGTAATTCCGAGCAAAATAAATCTGTCATAATACTACAGTAGGATCAAGTTGCTTTAAAACTAAATTATAATATAGTATAAGATGATCTGTCGGTGTCTAAGTTGGAGTTTCTTTCATGTCTCTGTTTGTCAATTCCCTCTTGTTAATTTTCTTTTCGTGTTGCCATTTTATTTCACTTGGTTCATTAGTTTTCCCCGCTACAATAAGTTCAATAAGTTCTTAATTTTAGCAGTAGCCTTGGTATATTTTAAAAAGGGCAAATTGAAGATGTGAGATGCGAGACATCTTATCACAACTGTGTTTATCTCAGTCTCCTGTTTCTCCCCTAGAGACAGCTGCAACTCATGCTAAGTCCTCTTTCCCATTCATTCTTTCCCAACCCACCTCCTAACGTCCTCCCAGATTGCCTGGAGAAAATAAAATTCTAGTCCATACATACCTTTTCTCAAACTCAAAGTTAAAAACCTGAGATTTTTGTCAATGGCACCAAATACGCCTTTTCAAAAAGGGCAATTTATCTGTTTCTTTTTGCAGGGTTAAAGCTATTGGTGTCATCCTTGACTGCAGTCCCAGTCCTACATAAATAATGTCACTCGCTCAGCATACTTGGACTAACATAGCACATCTGTGCCCATTTCTTACATTAAATAGGACTGCTATTCAGGCCCACACCCTAGTGACATCTCATCCTGATTATTCTAACTTCCTTCTTTTTAGTTTACCCGACCAGACTATCCATAATTTGAAACTGCTGGCCAAATTGTGTATTGGATCCCCTTGATCAGTCATATAACACCTGTCCTGCAGAAACTCCAATGCCATCCTATTGCAGAAATTTATAAAGTCTTACATTTCACTGACAAGACCATAAATAACATTGCCCTTTAGACTTCTTCTCCTAGATACCCAACCCTTCTTCTTCCACTACAGGGTCATGAGTCGATGATTTTCCTCAAATCCCCACTTCAAACTAATTTTTTCAGGCAACCTCTTTTACTTTACTCAAGGAACTGGGAATAACATCACTGTTATCTTCTAAAATGTTTTATAATATTTAATGTCCGTTTTACTCTTTGATTTCTTTTTCTTGTTTTTGTATCGTCCTAAAATAAACCTTTTTAGGGCACTCAAAACATGACATTAGTTGTAAACTTGCACTATATAAATAAAAAACTAAAAATAATTTGTTATTGTTTTCATTAATACCCAGAGAGCAAAAATCTTATTGAACAAAAATGGTGTGAATTATTAAAACACAAATCTTCACTTCAAAAGGTCATGTGAAAAAATGAGTGCAGTAAAACTCAGTGATCATTCTAAGGTTATAAAACAAAAATAATTTTAACATCTTATTAAATATTTCTGTAGCTACATTTTCTTTTCTTTATATATCAACTGAAATGTGGTAATACCATCATTGATTCATGTTGTCTTATCATTGAAGACCATCATTTTCTTTGCCTTCTTGCAGATACAACAGTTGGATTGGCAAAAATATTAGGTTGGACAATAGATCTACAAGGAAAATGTGTTGCAGCAACTTCATTTTGTGATGTATGGTGGCTTAAATATACAATATGCTGTACTTTTTTAGAGTTGGACTTTGTTCAAATACCTGTGCCCGGTAACCTGAAGGATTTGTTGAAAATTTTAACATCAACCAGGTTTTAAAGTATTTAAGATATGCTTGTAGTCTACCTAACTGACTGAATTAGTGAGGATTTATGTATAACATGTCATTGCTTTGTATATTTCTTAGAGAGTAATTCATAACATTTGAGGTATATTAAGGCAGAACTGTGAATATATGGGAATATTCAAAGAAATCAACCAAGAACTGTGGACCTATACAGTACAAGTCTGCTTCATCCTTGGGTGCAATGTTAAGATGCCTGAAGGTGCCAGATTTTTCTGTTTAAATGATTATGCACAAGTATAAACAGTCTGCAGTGTGGATTGGTACACTTCGCAAAACACTGTGGAACCAATTCCACAGTGCAATATAGATTTTCCCAAAATGTTGAAAAATTTTGGGTAAAGCCGAAAAGGTGTGTTCGAAGATAGTGGCCTACCAACCTGACTCACTTAAAACTTTTTAAAGGGGAGATATTATTCAAAATTCACTTTATTTATCTATTTTATACTTAACTTTGGGTCTCTAAGGCTTTTAAAAACTGTCCAAACATGCAAAAAACATTCATCTCTTTTTTGGCTATAAAAGAATGTTTTATTCTTTCTAGTAAATGCGTTTTCCAAAGCTGTGTAATCGTGATGTCACAATTACACAGGAACCTAGCAACATTACCTGAATTGCTCCCTGTGTAGCAACTGAAGCAGAGCTACAGCCACTTGATTTTCAGTAGAGGATCACGTCTCACTGGTTGGTTTTACCTTACACGCGCTTTACAATGGCTACAGATGTTATGTTGTTGGCTGCAAAGACCCACATGTGTCCATGCACATTCTGCCTCTGTCAGATAACAGAGATTCGTGGCTTCATTTTTTTTTGAGGGCAATGTTCCAGTCACATATCTGAAGATAGTACTAGTTTGCGCGAAACACTTACATCAGTACACGTCAGGATTTGCAGAAAGACTTAGACTGAAGAAAAATTCAGTCCATGGTGTTCGTGGCAAATCTACAGATGACAGAAATGAAAGTACTTATTGTTGTCTTATAGGTTCTGGTTCCATATTTTGTAGGAAGTGCTGGTTGGGGGCGTGGCCAGATACAGCTAATTTGCATAAAAGTGACAGAGCCCAAAACAGCTCATTCTGAAAGGAGCTCAAACAAGGTGGAACTGAGGAGGTGAAATCTCATTATCTGAGAATGGTTTTGTGCGAGTAAAGGAAATTAATGTGTTGTATAGCCCATAAACCTATTCCAAATGTTTAAAAGGAAGTATAATAGGTCACCTTTTAAAAAAATGTTTTTTGGCACAAGTGGCCTTTATTGAAATGTATGTACAAATCTGAATTAGCAGAAAGTGAAATAGAATGGAAACACTTTTTAAAACTTTTCTCACTCTTTATTCTGGCATTTAGCAAATATAAATGTTGGTAAACCTAACTGACCTAAAACAGAAAAAGTTTAGTCTCACTTACTAATCAGACAGTGAGACATTTTTAAAAAGATGGAAATGACACAAAAGAAAACATCTGGAAACAATGCATGCATATTCATTGTAATTATAATTTTTTTAAGATTACCATAAGTTAAGTTTATTTCTACAGCACATCTATAAACAACCATAGTTTGCATAAAAGGGTTTTTTCACTGTGAAAGATCCCCAAATCGTACAAAAACAAACAAATGATCAAAAAAAGTAGCTCAACCCTCACAGAGACGTCCTGCTTAAGCTGAATTGAAAAGTTGTTGACATAAACTACTTTCAAAACATTTAAAAAAGATCAATCTTTTGGGGGCTCAGATTTTTTAAAGGCAGGCTGTTCCAAAACCCTTTAGGTCACCACAAAAAAGGCTCTGTCGCCTCTGATTTTTTAGTCTGTATCTCAGGGTGTTTAAAAAGCAACTGACCAGTGAATTAGGAGCCATGGCTGGAGAACAAGAGTGAAGCAGCATAAAACCACACTTACTAATAAAAATAGTACACAGAAACTTTATTCACATTTTATTGCCAGTGGTTTTGTAAGATCCCATACAGACTTTCCTATTCAGACTTTAACTTGATATATATATCTTGAAAATAAATCTTTCTCAGTGTCCAACAGTTTCTTCTTTGTCCTTCGTCTGCATTTTCCTCCAGAGAAATGCAGTGCAGCATAGTTTAGATCCGGGTTATCTTTGGCCTTCACAGAAAACAGATTGTTGTATAAAATCATAGTATTAAATTAATCTGTTTGAAAGTCATTTTCATAATTTCCTCACTTACAACATATTCTCGTAGTTCAGTCATGTTATCATCTGAGGCTGGTGAAGAGGGGCTTTCTGTCCCTAATAATAGAGAAAATCAATAATATCATGTTATATTACTTATAACAACCAACAGATGTATAAATTTCATTTAAAAGGAAGTTGTGAAGTCACAATAGGTAAATTATAGGTAAAATTTTTTTTTATTTTCACATATACTTTTAATTTACTCTTAACTACTTACTTATGATTGAACTATACAAACTAAACGTTAAATATTGTGTAGTTATTCCATGTGAGGGATAATGACAATAATATCTTATCTACACAAATTCAATGTTTAAAATTTACCTTTAATTTGCTTACATGCTGCCCTTGGATTTCGATAGCAGATAACAATAATATTCACAATCAAAGAAATGATCAAACATGTTGTTGTTATCACCAGTGCATTACGATCAGGGTCTGCTGTTTGTTCTATAAAGAAAGACAGAAACAGACTTTGCCACTGTTTCTGAAATATACTTGTTTACATTTATAAATTACGAATAACTGCATTAGCAGTTTACTTTTTTATACTAAAAACAAAATCTTACCAACTTGCTGATTTGTTCCATTTCCAAAGAAAATCTCTCCACATGAGGCCACAGCACAGTAGTAAGTCCCAGTGTCAGACCTGCTGATGTTCCTGGAGAACACACATCTCCTCTGAAACTCTGATTTCTTTTGACAATCATCATGACTTTCTCCATCAGCGTAGATGACATCTGGATCAGATTTATCTGATTTGGATCTGAACCAAAACACGTTGATATCTTCTGGACATGTGTTGTAGTTAAAGGCAGAGATCACTGAACACTGTAGAGTCGCCAAGTTGCTTTCATGGACTGGATCTGATAGTTTTCCCTCCTGGACAACTTGGTAATTTAATATCCTTTCAGAGTGTCCTGAGGTGTAGAACATAATATTCTGTTAATTTTAGCAGTTTTGACATATAACATACGTTTATTGAGATGTTGGCTTGTTATCTAATGATGCCAGTTAAGACAGCATCACAACCCTCTGAATGCAAAAAGATATTTAAAAGAGAGTTTCCAGATGCTGTGATTTGAGGTATCAGAATCTATTAAAAACTCATCTATTTAAACCTCTCAGCAGGTCACATATTTCTTAGATTTCCTTTTGTTTTACTTTGTGAAAATACACCTTTGACCGCACAGAGCTATACTGACATGTGGAGCACTGGATACCTCTAAAGAGCCTGAAACAGCTTGAAAAACGTAATCTCTCATGTTTTTTTACTTTCCCCTGAGAGATGAGCGGAGTTTAAGAAACATAACCAGATTTCTGATCAGTTCTTCTTTTTCTATCAGTTACTATCAGTTAAAAGTATGTTTAATCACAGCTTAGGGCAACTGTTATTTCCAGCAAGTAGATATAAACACATTAAATGTTTATCACACTGCTGTAATGTCATTTATTTACTCAGTCACATATTAGTTGCATATTTATATTCTTAATGTATTCGTCACTGTATCACTCTGAGCTGCTGAATTTCCATGTTGTGTGATTAGAGTTTATTCTTCATTCCCTTTTGAAAACTGAATTAGGGTTACTTTGGCTTAGTGGTAAGAATGGCTGTCCTGCAATCTGAAAGTTGCAGTTTGATACAATTTACCTATGCTAGGATTGCTGATTTGCCCCTGGGCAAGGCACTTTATCCCATTTTGGCTGCCGATGTGTATATTGGTTTATGAATGAATTGAATGTGGCTTCAGTGTAAAGCGCTTTGAAGGGTCAGTATGACCAAAAACGCATTGTATGAATTCAGGCAATTAACCATTTGTGTAGTTTTTTCCCTCTCAAAATCCTTATAGTAAAGAGTATAGTCCCAAAACTATTTAGAGGTCAAATATTAACACCATTAATATTTAGGAATATGAATAAAATGATTTATTCCTCTACATTCATATTTGAATTTATTATAATAAACTGAATTTTAGACTTCACAGCTTGATAGGTTTTTAAAAACTATTAGACATTATTTCAGTTCATAATCTTCGCCTTAGCATCAGAATAATAAAAACTGTTCAACTACATAAGCTTTATTAGGAATCAAAATGTATTGATACATAGTTTGTGACTGTCCAGTCCAGCTTTAAGTGGTTGATATTTCACATTACCTTCCAACACCAAATAGATCCCATGCCAAATATTCTCTGTCCAGCTGATGATAGCGCAGTGATACATTCCTTCATCTTCTTGAACTGTTCTTATAATTGTCAGACTGCTAACATCTTCTTTGTTTGTTGCACTCACTCTTGAGGAGGAAAATCCTGCTCCATATGCAGGTTCTGCATGCTTTCGCAGCTTCACAATTATTGTCAGTGTATCCCCTGCACTCTGTTTGTACCAGTGAAGCTCATCATTGGTCAGCTCTTCAGCAGGAAATGAACATGTAAAGGTTGCTGGGTCACCTAGAGGAACTGTGGTCACTGTTACCAGCATATCTGCATAATATATATAAAAAAGCAGAACATGTTAAATAAAAGCCACGAGTGGAGAGTAAGGAAATTGGGTAAATGAGAACATGAACAGTTAGACATGAAGACAACACCTATTTGTCAAATTATAAGAACTTACTTCCTTGATGAATAAGAAGCAGTGTAACCAACAACTGAATCATCTTGACAATGTGTTAATAGGAACAATTTCTTATATTTAGGTGAGAGAAGGAGGTGTTGTCTTTCGGAGAGAGACCTGATTGGTTACCTCAAAATATGCAATAATAGAGCAGTTCCTGCCACAGTGGTCTTTCCCCCTTTTAGGTGCTTTGTCCCAAATTATTTCTGAGTAATGATGAAGCCTTGAGTAATTTTCTTTTTCTTGACTAGACGAGCTATGTCCTAACGCCGTTCATTTAAATACTTTTTTAAACTTTCCATTAGTGTTTAAAAGGTCAAGCTTCTTCAGTTTGATAACAACCTACTGTTTGAGTGGCATTGGAGAAAGTCTTAGTCTTGTCATAAGGAAAGGTTTTTTGATCAAGTAGATTAAAGTCACAGAGTAGTAGCTGTAAAATGTATTTGGCCATTATTTAATGCTTAAGAACAACGTTGTATGGTTTTTCCTGAAAAAAAAACATTTTGAGCTGTAGAAAACCTGTTGCTCTACCAATGTGATCATTTATCAGATTAATAAGCTTTGCAGTTTATTCAACTCAAAAATTATGCAATAGTAACTATATACATGACCTTTTTTAACATTTTGTTATGTCACAACAAGAAACTTGTAAAATGTATTTAATCGGTATTTGATACACCAATGCAAAGAAGTGCACAATTGTGAAGAGGAAATACAATAGACATGATTTTCAAAATTTGTTACAACTAAAAATCTGTGAAGTGAGTTTCAGTTCAAAAGGTGCTGGTCTTGTGTTCTACTACTCTACCAGCTTTGCCATTTAGAAATATGTGCCCATTCTTTGCTACATGGCTGTCAATTTCTTGGGACATCTTGTAACTTTCTTTCCAGGGATTATTGTGAAAGATGGAAACAACAGTTAGGCAAGAGTTACCAACTACTTCTTAGGGTGACATTACTGGTAAACAACAGGGGTGTAACAAAACCTCGTGCCACAAGATCTTGCAGTATAAAACACGTAATATTTCAAATCTACAGGAAATTTCTCACAACACAACTATTCAACAAATGTCTGTGCTGCTAAGTGAGCGCTGAAATTTCCCATTCTTCTTTTAAGGTTGTTTTCGTGGCAGCATTTTGGGTGCCTTGTGAAAAAACACTATGACAGAATAAGTCCAGACAGAATGTGTGAAACTGTGTTGCTGTTCGCACATCAGGGGTATAAATAGATTTGGGTTTATTGTAAGAAATGCACTTTGCACAAGGCAGTTTTAACCCATGCAGTTTATGTCAGTCCATTGTTTTTTTTAGCTTAAAGTGTAGTTGCTATAACTGAATCATTTAAGTTCATTGCTTAAATCTAAAGCTTTTTTTTTGTGATGCGGGCGTCTCTCCCATACACTCAGTAACTGAGAATGCAATGGTCAACACTGCCTTGATGGTTGGAGTTTTCTGCTCGGTGTCTGGCCCTGTTTTGAACTTTATGGTTGAAACACTCAAAAACTGGCCAGGGTAAATGAAAGTTCCAGGAAGATAAGTTTCAGTGGGACACTTTCCAGGTCTTATGGTTGAAACTAACCTTCATTTACGCTGAGCGAAGGGTTTGAGGTGGAATTGTATTCTTTTTATTTATTTCCTCTAAATTAGAGAAAAAATATTTTTTTTTCATTTGTTTTTTTTAAGTTAAATTAGCTAATGCTGTTTATGCCTATTAAAGACAGTTAAACTTGGCATTCAAATTGAGCCTTCATTAAATTAGGCCAAATTTGAAACTTCATAAAAGGATGATTTGTTTTTTTTTATTTTAAATCTGGACTATATTAGAGCAGTTCTGGTTAAAAAAGAAACAACAAAAAACTGAAAACTTTTCCTGGTCAACCCAGACAAGATTCTCCCACATTGAACTCATATTATTTAAAACAGTTTAGAAAAGACAAAGTAAATGTCTGAAATATTACATGCTGAGTTTAAAGACTCTGTATGCAAAGCAGAATTATTGAGTTTATTTTTTAGTTTTTTTTTTTCCATTTCATTTGTACAAATAATGGAGCTGATCACTTTGGGCAACTTTGTTTTTCTTTTCTTTTTTTCCACTTAAGACCGCGAGAGCAGGCATGCTCCCATTGTTTACAATAAAGATCAGCTGTTAGTTCTTGGTAGCTTTGCTGTGCCGCCTCCCACTGACGGACCCAAAGAGGACATGGGACCTGCGCCGGCATCAGACAATCAAAAGAGAAGGTACAAACCTATCATCCCATCCATCATGTTAGATCCCTTCCTAACAAACTGGATGAATTGGCTGTGCTTACCTGGCATTAGTGGAAGGGGTCTGTCTGTGTTTCTGAATAATTGATGGTGCAATTGTGGGCATTTAACGCTCTGCAAGGACATTGAGCTGCAAGCTGTTAGCATGAGGCCGTATATCTACTGTGGGAGTTCACACACGTTATCGTGAAAACCGTGTATGTTCCCCCCTCAACCAGTGCCTCAAACAACCTTGAGATGTAAATCAAACTTTCAGCAGCAGACTCCAAAACAGCACCCACAGGCCTTTTTCTGATCTCCATGGGTTTTAATGGAGTCTCCTTTTGCTCCTCTGTCCCCACCTTCACCCATTATGTTACCTGCCAAACCAGAGACAATAAAACACTGGACCTATTGTATGTCCACACCAAGGAGACATAACTCTGCCTGCCCTGGAGGGCTCAGATCAGCTGGTGAAAAAAAACCTTGTACACAGTGAACCAGCTGTAACGCAGAAAGTGAAGAGATGGTCTGAGGATACTGAAGAAGCTCTGAGGACTGTTTCAGCCTGACTGTGTGGGGAGAGCTCTGTGCTCCTTATGGGAAGGACATTGAAAGCATCACAGACAGCATAAAGGACGACTTTAATTTCTGTGTGGACAACAATGTGCCCCTTATGAAAGTTTATTTTTCTCTAATAGGCACTGAGTCAAACCTGAAATAAAAGCTCTCCTCAAAGAGTAGAAGGGTTTAGATCAGGAAACAAGGATGAGCTGAGAGCTTTGCAGAAGAAACTGAGACGGAAGATCGGGGATGGGGAAAAACAGAAAAACATGGAAGACCAGTCTCAGCAGAACACAATCAGTACGGTTTGGAGGAGTCTGAAAACAAATTCAGGTCACAAACCAAACTCTGAGGCTGTAGGAGATTTAGGGTGGGTGAATGATCTGAATCAGCTCTTTGACGGGTTTAATCAGACACTCACCCCTCCCCCAGTCCAGTCACCCCTGCTGCAAACCTCCTATCTTGGACAACAGCCTGCTTTTCATCCCCTAATTTCTCTCCTTTTCAGCTCTCACCACCTTACCAGCTTACTCACCACCTTCGCTTCAGAGGACTCCATCCCATAGCCCTCCTTCCCCACCACCATCCTGTCCCTTTCAAGACCTCAGGTGAGGAATCTTATTTGTTCTCTTGGCGAACCTTCGCTAAATGGAGTTTCACGAAAATTCAGAATAAAAGACTCACCCTCGCCGTCTCACCGTCCAATGACTTCCCTGTGCGTCTCCCGGCCTTCCAATCAGCATCCTGTCCGCCTGATTTCCCTTTTAGTACTCAATTAGGCTTTGTCTCGGCGTTGGCCCTTATTTTTTGGGAGAAGACATCTCTAAATCTAAACCTTAAAAATGTACATCTTAGTTCATGACATTCTCAGCATTCATGTCTTCCTCCCAGGTCCAAGAGCCAAAGAAATAACCATGTAATCACGTATCATTAAAACTTTTCTAATTGCCATCCTTTTCCTTGTGAGTCTTTTCAGATTGAAATGGAGTTTTGACGATAATTCAGAATGAAAGATTCACCTTCACCGCCCGCTCCTTCCAGTGACTCTTCTGTGCGTCTCCCTGCCATCCAATCAGCATCCTGTCCACATGACTCTTCATCCAATTGCCTTCCGACGCCTTGTTTTTAAAGGACCTTCGGCTGTGTTCCTCCTCGCTTGTCAGCTGAGCTCATCCCTCCTCCACCCCACCTCCACCATCTTCCTTCCCGTCTACTCCTGGCTTCATCGCTCCCTGGCCGCCAATCCACCACCAGTGTCGGATCAGGGGGAAGACATCTCTAAATATAAGCTTTACATGTTCATCCTAGCTCATATTATTCTCAACATTCATGTCTTCCTCCCAGGTCCGAGTGCCAACGATATAATTATGTAATTTCACATCTTTAAAACTTTTCTAACTGCCAACCCTCTTTGTGAGTCTTTTCAGATTGAAATTCTGTTTAGCATATAATACGCTGCTCTACTTGGTCCATCTCAATGGTCCTTTTTGCCCATTCCAGGCCATGTTCAAATTTGCTCTCAAAAGACAGAAATTAGGCCATCCCAACATGCCCCTTTTTCTCACTCCAGAAAAAAAACCTTCTCTTCCTATATTCGCCTGGATTTCCACTCTGTTCTATCTGCTCAACGTTTTCTCAGTTCTCAGGTAAAAGCTCCCTTCAATTCCTGGTGGTAGTTGGCCTTTATCCATCATTTCACTAATTTCCTGCCTTTCCTCCATTACCCGATCTATCGATTTCTTTTTCCACTCGGCGGATATGTTTTTATAGCTTTATTCCATATCTTTATCTGCATAGCCTTTTAGGCATTTTTATCATCTGCATAGCCTCCGCGGCATATATACATCATTTCGCATTGCCCTCTAGGCATATCTATCATCTTGCATTGCATTACTATTATTTTTCTGATAGATTTCCCTTTTAGTACTCAATTAGGCTTTGTCTCGGCCTTGGCCCTTATTTTTGGGGGGAAGACATCTCTAAATCTAAACCTTAAAAATGTACATCTTAGTTCATGACATTCTCAGCATTCATGTCTTCCTCCCAGGTCCAAGAGCCAAAGAAATAACCATGTAATCACGTATCATTAAAACTTTTCTAATTGCCACCCTTTTCCTTGTGAGTCTTTTCAGATTGAAATGGAGTTTTGACGATAATTCAGAATGAAAGATTCACCTTCACCGCCCGCTCCTTCCAGTGCCTCTTCTGTACGTCTCCCTGCCATCCAATCAGCATCCTGTCTACATGACTCTTCATCCAATCACCTTCCGACGCCTCAATTTTAAAGACCTTCAGCCATGTACATCCTCTCTTGTCAGCTGAGCTCATCCCTCCTCCACCCCACCTCCACCATCTTCCTTCCCATCTCCTCGCGGCTTCCTCGCTCCCTGACCGCCAATCCACCACCAGTGTCGGATCAGGGGGAAGACATCTCTAAATCTAAACCTTAAAAATGTACATCTTAGCTCATGACATTCTCAGCATGCAGCAGTCTTCCTCCCAGGTCCGAGCACCAAAGAAATAACCATGTAAATACGTATCATTAAAACTTTTCTAATTGCCATCCTTTTCCTTGTGAGTCTTTTCAGATTGAAACGTCATTTAGGTTAAAAGAATCTGTTCTTTGCCAGTTTCTGACATTATTTGAAATCTAATCTTGTGTATAAAATATACATAACCATATTAATTGAGCACAGATGAAGCCAAAAGGAATAATATGTGTGAAAAGCCATAGAATTTAAAGGAACCATCCTCTTTTACTATTTTGGATAATGTATAATAACGAATGATTTCAGTCCAAGACAACAGTACACAAATCCAGCACAGAGATTCTCATGGAGATGTATTCATATTCAGTTTGAGTATATACACTTTCTTCAGTGTTCATCTCCATAACTTTCCTTCCTCTCTCTCTCTTTTCTTTCAGAGAAATCTAATGCAGCATAGTTGGCATTATTTTCTTCTTCAACCTATGGAGCAAACAAATGGATTGTTAAAAGGTAGTTTTTATAAAATCATTTTATTTATCCAGTTTGTAAGACAAACTATTTGTAGTTTTTTTTCAGTATTAATACTTACAATGTCTGCAATTTGCTGAATCACATGTTTCGTTTTTAAAGAGGTGTTTTTTGCTCCTAGAGATGAATACAAATAGAAACATTACACTCTTCATCTACTTTTAAGCTATTCTTTAGAGCTGACTAAACCATCTAATGATAAAAGGATTGCAACAATGAATTGCTGACCCCCACTAAGGAGTAATAGATATCATTTTACTCTGATGATACACTATATTTCTAAAAGTGTTGGGTCACCCCTACAAACCATTTACATCAGCTGTTCCAGCTACTTTAATGTCCACAGGTGTATAAAATTCAGCACCTAGGCATGCACACTGCATCTGTACCGTGATAGAACACCACCTTTACAGAAGTCAAGTTGTAAAATGTTCTAAGTAGCAATTATTCCCCTCTTAACTGTCAGTGGTGAATTGCATATGGCTCAAAGATTAGATGAAGAAGAGTGCATAGCAAGTTTCATGACACAGGATTCCACTTCATGAAACAGCTGTATGGAGATTTTACATCAACAAGTGCTATCAATGCATTGGATGCAGTGGAGTAAAGCACCACACTGCTGAACTCTGGAGCAGTGAAGATGTATTCATAAAAGGAGCTGGGCGTGGCCCCTTAGCTCCAGTTAAAAAATAACTTTTGAGGGCGGAGTGTGCGCAGAGCAGCCGGTCGTCAGTATGCACAGCGTCACGGCCACTCTCTGCCTCGGACTGACAGGTGGTGTTTCTCTTCTTCGTCCCTAGTGTGGTTTTATGGCATTTAACACCACCTTCTTTTCATTTTGTTTTTCCAAAGCTACACAGCAATCTAGTTTTGCCTCTCTGTCTGACGCCATTGCAGAAAGTGTGGGAGCTGTAAGAATTTTTCACCACAAATATAGGAAATTGGTAGTCCACGTTGCTCACAGTACGCCCGACTATGTTCTGCCCTTTAACACTGCAGACATTTTGGACAATTTTATACTGCCAGCTTGGGGGTAACAATTTGCAGATGGCTCTTTCCTGTCCTTTTCCGCCTCTCCCTTCTCCATCTGGTGTACCTGTCTCATGTATCTGGCCTTATACTCTTTCATTCATTGAATTCTTTTCAGTCTCGCCAACTTTTTCTTCGCCTGCATCAGACCCCCCCCCCTTCGTTCCTCCTCCACTGATTCTCCTGCTCCTCCTTCTTCCTCCTTCCTTCTCATCTCCTCTTCCCCTCTGGTTCTCTCTTCTCAACCTATTTCTCCTCTCTCTTACCTCTTGCCTTTTTTGACTCGCCCTTTCTCTTTCTAATCTTTTCTGATGAAGCTCACCCTCATCCTTCCTCATCCCATGAATGTCCTCTTCCTCCTCCTCCTCTTTCTTCTTCTTCCTCCGATTCTCCCTCTCCCACCTATTGCTTCTCTCACGCACCTCTGGCCTTCTGTTGTAAGCCCTCATCTTCTCCAGTCTTTTCTGGTGGACATCCCGTGGAGTTAGCCCCCCTCTCTGCTCTTTCAGCCACTGGTCTACAGTGAGACCAGAGGGTCAGTGGCCTCACAAAAGAAATGGCCCTTATACCTGCTGTGGCCCATCTCTGGTCAGCCTCCTGTGGCACTTGGTGCAGATGCTCTTTTTTCTGGTCAAGACAGGCACACCTGCCTCCATGAGCTCTTGCTGCACCTTCCACCACCACCTGGTGACCCTCGGCACATTGACCTTGATCCAGTCCAGCAGGCTGACCCCACCTGAGGTGGACTCACAGAAAACCTGTGTTCTGTGAACAAAGTGCCCAGCCTCAGATGTGGACTTGCCACATGGAATGCAGAGAGGAGGGTTAGCAGATGTTCTGGGAGTCCTGAAGGTCCTGGAGGTGACACGGGTCCCCGAGATGCCGGAGGTTCCTGCCTGTGGCTCTTCAGGCCCGGCGATGATGTCAGCAGGCGGGTCAAGGGCTGCAGGTGCTGTGTTGCTTTGTCCTGGAAAAGTGCAGCAGATTGTTATTTTTGCTGTTAGTGTGACAGTGTCTACCTGGGGTTGATATAAGTATGTTTTGTTGTTTGTTTGTAAAACAGCTGCTGTACCAACCTGTTATTGGCTGAGAGCTGCTGGGGGAGGTAGAAGACTCCATAATCTTCCGCCTCCTATTATCTTCCACCTTCTTTCTGGTCTTCTCCAGCTCCAGCTGAAAGGCCTCCATCTCCCTCCTGTCTCTGACCTTTGCAGCCTTTCCTGCACGAAAGCATGGTACAAAATCAGAAATGGTGACATTTGTTCATTCTTACTCTCCAGAGGAACTCTCCTTCTCTTTCTGTCCGTCTTTCCTCAGAGGCGGCCAGAAGGGATGCTGAAACCTGATGTCAGCAGGAAGTCTGTAAGACTATCCGGCAGCCTTCCACTTCCGGATTTCCTCCTTCCTACTTTGCCAAAGCTCCCTGCTTGTCTTCATTGTGGCAAAAGGGCATTACAAGTGGTTTTGCTTCTCTGGAAGAGCACTAACTAATGCTTCAGTTGGCCTGTTTTGAAGTGCTTTCGCATCCTAATTTGCATCCTCACCTTTCAACTTATCAACCAATAGGCAAACAGTGCTGTAAGTGTCCTGCCCACTTCCAGCCACTGAAGGTGTGAATAAGCATGAATGCCTCTAAAGCCAAGCCTTTGATGTAAGACACAGGCCTGCTAGCAGAGCCAAAACTTTCCACCTCACATGTGAAATTTTTGATATCACAGGGACCACTCTTTTGTTGTTACTTATCTTTACATCAGATGGTTCTGTTTACTTCCCCTTAATCACGTTTTTGCTGAACCTTTAAAAGTAATCACTTGACCTCAACGCATGTTTCATCTGCTTTATTAATTCAGAATTTACTTATTTTAGTCTCATGTTGCACAAACCTCATTTCAAAATAGCCACAATAATAGAAGACACATCTGTTCTGAACTTCAGCAGAAAGCAAGCTTCACTGCACTTTTATTCATTTTGAAACCGATTAAACTGACATGTAACATGTGATTGCACTGGGTGGGAACAACAATCAAATACAATTATTTAACATAGAAATGATTTAAAAAATAGAAACTATATACAAAATAAACTATATACAAATGAAACTATTTACAGTGGTCAGAGAGAGGGCAGCCACAGGGGAGTAGTTCACCCTCTCCCCGCTGGCCTTGGTCAGCAGTCTGTGGCCCGTCTGCTTTATTTTACGAAGCCCACAGTGGCTGCAGATATTAATGGAGGGAGCTCTGACTTTAAGGGTCAACCCCTCCTTGTTTGCCGCCTCCTGCAGCAGCTGGAGTTTTTTCCTGTTCCATGCTGTGGACCACGCAATTTTGTTGGCTTGGGCTGTGGCTTGTGCTGTAGCTTGGGCCGTGGCGAGGAGAGGGGGAGCAGCATTCTGTGTTGATGAGCTGGCGGATGGTGCAGCAATGGAGGGAGTCTCTGAAGGGCCCGCTTTGGCCTCCTTCTCCCTGGTCTCCAGCGGCTGCAGGTTTCTGAAGACTGAGGAGGAGGAGGTCCCGGGAACAGGCAGGGGCCCCTGAAGCTCCTTGGCTGCAGCAAGGACTCCTTTGCCTCTGTAGGAGCCTGGAGTGGAGCAACACCAGCCATGAGGGTGGTCCTCTCTTCCGTGGCCATCCGCTTCCTGTACCTTCACGGTAAAAATTGAGCTGTTAATGAGCTGTACAGCCTCAACAGTAAAATAGCTCATGTTGGAGCCATCTTCTGTGATACAGATGCTGATGAAGTGCAAAACAAAAATTTAAATCCGAATCGTACCACTGAGAGAGGGTGGCCTGGTTAACAGCAAACAGCTGGAGGGTGGTCCTGGTCTTGAGTGCCGGACGGTTGAGGACCACTTGCCTAATGGAATTGTAGTCCCTCAAGACCAAGGTCCACTGGGTGACTACTGCACCCTCCACCCTCCTTCCTGGGTACAGGGCACACAGCTCGCAAAAGATGGCCTCCACCAGGCGGCTGGCGTCGGGCCACGAGGCGGGACCGCTGCCCGTTCCTGCGACGCAGCTGGAAGATTAATGAGGAAAGATCAGAGGACTGCTACAATAAGAGTGGAAGTTGAGTGATGCTGCATCTTTCTGCAGACACTCACTGTTTCATGCTCTCTAGCCCAGGCTGGGCCACAGTTCCAGGAGCGTAGGTCTTGGCCTTCTTAAACCTCCCCTTAGTCAGGGCCTCTTTGTAGCGTGACGGAAATGCTATGGGCCCCTTATCGACCTCGGAGGTTCTGTCAGAGACCCACAATTTCCTCCACCTCAGCGTTGCTGATGTAGCCCTTCCTGCAGAGCTCCACCAGTTTGCGAGCCAGCCGAACCACGTGCTGGTAGCCAGGGGTTCCGTCAGGCCCAACGGTGACCTGAAAAGCAGACGTATGGTTTAACTCATGAGCACCCAGCAGGGCAGAGTCGCACAGCATTATCAATGATAACCCTGGCAATAAGCTTTTGATTAAACCGTAACAGCTAAATTCCTGCTAACCTCCTGGGCACCAGATGTTCCTTGGTGGGAATGAGGAGAGGGGGGAGGAGGAGGAGGAGATGGTGGCTGAAAAGAAGGAGTCTGAAGCGATGGGCCCAGTTGGTCCTCTGCAAGCTCCACAGACACCTCGTCCAGACCTTCCTCCAAAACATCCAGCAGCCTGTCTTCTTCTGACGCCTCGACATCCTCCAGGATGATCTCCTCACCGCCATCTGGGTCATCTGGGTCATAGGGGAACATCTGCAGCTCCTGGCCCGTCTGAGCATACAGGTAGCTCATCCCGATCAGCTCCCCTGAGGGCAATGAGGAGCAGATTTAATGAGGAGTATCTGGATTATCTGCCAGAACTGCTGCATATTTTTTTTTCCCCTGAGCCGAGTTTAATACAAAGTCCTGCAGCCTGCAGTTAAAAGGCTTTCTGGTCCGATAAAGAGACCTACAGCCATTTGTGGCTTTCAATTATACAGTCTCACCTGTATACTTCTGTGGCTTGCTGTAGCTCTAAGCCAGAGTCACTCCCAGTAAGCGCTGCAAAGACAGAAAAACAATGAGAGAGCCACAGAAGGAGCAGTCTGACACCAGTGACTTACCTGGGATGAACCTGTTCAGGTGCAGGTGGAACGACTCCAGAGACGTAGACCCCCGAGCACAGCGATACACGGGGAGAACCACCCCTCCTTTGGTCACCTGTCCAGTCCTGGTGTACACATGGACACCCAGAGGATCCTAGATGTGTTGAAGACAAATAAAGCGGCAGAACCTGGGGGGGGGTGCTGTTAATCATCGCTCACAGAACGCAGACATACCTGGATGCAGGCCACGTGCTTCCTCTGCGTCCTCCAGATCTCCTCCATGCGGGCCTAGTCCAGCAGGGGGATGTTCATGGTGTCGGTGGCTCCCATGAAGGCCTGGATGGTCTCAGAGAGGAGACCATCCAGTGCCGAGCCATCTCCTTTGCGCTGTGCACTGTGCCCCTCCTGGACCGCTCTGCCTGCTTGGCCCTCTTCAAACGAGACACGTCCTCCGGGTCCCGCTCAAAGATGGAGGCAGAGATGCACCGCATGAAAGTTCAGTTCAGAGAGGGTGGCTCTCCACAGTGACTTCAGCTGCCAGCCTGCGGATGAAGTGCCAGATGTCCAGTCGGACCTCGAGCAGCGGCTACAAGAGGAACAGAGCGGCGGCCGCGCCGCTGTTTCCGTCCGCCCTGCAGCAGTCCCGGTCCACGTACAGGACTTCAGGGAGGCTGCGGCGGGCCTGCTCGTAGCGCTTCTGCAGGCCCTTGGCCATGTCGTGCAGCCCATATCCCTCCGGCGCTGTCACGACGCAGATCAGAACCTGCCCCAGCTCGTTCCCCACGCTGCTCATCCGCTCCAGCCAGCTTCTTGATGACCTGCAGAGGACAGGGGGCTTCCATCCATCAGTAAAGGTAGACATTGGCTTCATCTGAGAATGAAGGGAGCATGGGGTTAAACTCACCTTCTTTGTGGAGTCCATCTTCAGGATGGAGCCAAAGACGGATGTCACGCTGGCCTGAAGCTCCTCCATCCGGCTGAAGTTCTCTCTGGCATAGGTGGAGAGCAGCCAGCCGCTAGTGGGTACAGGCTGCATTCTGGGGGGATGGGCTGTAGGAGACGGATGTACTCCTGCTGCTTGAAACGTTTTACAAGTCTCCAAGTACAGCAGGCACCTTGACATCCACTCCTATGTGTGGTTTTCAACCAGGAAGTGAAGCCGGTTAGCGCTGTTACCCAGCGTTCGCCCCTTCATCTGGCTGACCACCTTCTTGCCACAGGACAGCCTGCAGCACAAACAGAAGAAGCTGTTAAACAGTTATTCATCACCCCAGATTCTAATAAGTGCAGCTGTGTGATGATCAGGTGTACCTGTACGCCAGCTCAGCAGGGACGAGAATTTGGTGACTGAAGTCCAGCTGCTCCCTCACACTCCTGGACCAGGCAGCCAACTTCTTTGTGCAGTACCTGTCAAAACGGACATGAAGGCGTCTCGGGTCCTGCTTTGCTGTCACCTATAAATTCTTTGGATGTCAGGATATTTACCTGCACTCCAGGTACTCCCTGCCCATGTAGTACCAGCCATCAAGGTCCAGAACTCTGCGCACGGTCTTATGTAACCCACAGCTCGTCAGCTTGTGTGCACAGCTCGGACACTTGAAGCTGTACTGCCACATCCGATATGGAGCCCAGAGGAAGAACCGGCGCTGGAAGAAGGCGTCAGGCGAGGAGGGAGGCTGGCTGTAGATGAGGCGGGGGCCAGGTGGGTGGTACCACAGCTGCAGTTCTTTAGACAGGACAGCCCTGCCTGTCCGGTCCTTGATGAACAGGGCTCTGCTCAGCCATTCCTGTTGCTCCGGAGGAAGACTACTCTTCCAGGACTCCAACAGGACAACCTGGAACACAGCATGTGGAATGCAGTGAACTGCTGCTGGAAATAAGAAAAAAACAACGTCTTGCTTCAAAAAGCCTTTTGAAACCAGCCTGGGCTGCAGGAGCGCTGGGTTTATCAGCAGAGGGAGATGGTGTGAGGAGAGGAGTAGGAGTTGCTGATGAAGGTGCTGCAACGGACGCAGAGTCCATTGGATGTGAATCTCATTTTGACTTTCTTTCTTGTTTCATGACCTGCCATTCAAACAGCCTGCCCCCCTGGTGTAATAAACTGGACTGGACTGGATTGCTGAACTGCTAAATAAACTGATCGGAGATCATCAAAGTGACCACAGTTTTATGTCCTAACAAGAAGTCTGGCACTTCCCCATTACTGCTGTTATTTTTTTGCAACCACAATAAGTGTGCATATTTACTTTTGAAACGGGCCATATTTATTTCAAGAGGTTCAGCATTTTTACTAAATAATACTCCCTCATTAACAAAAAAAAATAGTCTTTCAAAAAGGTATGTTTTATGAAAGAACAAGTGATTTAAGAGCTTTCTGAAATGTTTCACTTTAAGTTTTAATTTAAGTTTTGGTTCTGTTAGTTTTAGTTAGAGAGGCAGCTGCCTTTGAGTTTTGGAGGCATTCAGAAAAAGAGAAACGAAAATGTCAAACTCTTGCCATGCTCCCGCTCCATGTGGTATTAGGATGTAGAACAGCAGACACGACAGAAAGACACAAACAGGACATAGAGAAATTCTTGTCCTCTAAATTTATCTTAGATGATTTCTTTTAATACTTCAATAACAATATGCACCTATAGATTAAAAAACGTAACATCACCTAATGAGCTCCTTGACCATGTCTGAACCTGAAATTCACCACAAGGAACTATTTCCTTCTGTGTTTTCAGGACTTTAGCACCTGTTGTTTTTGTGACTGGAAAGAAGAAAACTGCAATCTTTCATAAGAATGAGTGCAAAATACATGTGCTGGACTGTGGGTGTCTTTGCATGATGACAAAGGTAAAGCCATCTGTGACGCTAGAGCAGAGATAGAACAAATTGCTGTTATGATTTGTGGGTGTTTTTGGGTTTTGTTGGTCTTATTTCACAGTTGAAGTTTTGAATCATGTTTCTGTTTATTATTTTCCTGGTCATGCTTTAGTTTTTGTCTTCTAGTTCATGTTTTGTCAAGTATTGTTTTTGGATCTGGTTATGCTTTAGTTTCATGTTTTTCTAGTTTCTATTAGTTTGTATTCAAGACTCTCTGTTTTGCTCCAGTCAGGTTTTGTTCTCTCCTGTCTGTTAATTAACTTTATTCGGTTCACCTGCACCAAGCTAATCTGTCTCCTTGCTCCACCTGGTTCACGCTCCATAAATACACACCTGTTCAGTTACTCATCGCTGAATCATTTTCAAATCATGTCACCTTGTTTTTTTAATCATGACATGCTTATCTCGCCTGCCCATTTGTTTTGTTCATGCTAAGCCTGTTTTTCCCTGCCAGTCCATGCCTGTTCCTGCCTCTTCCTGTGAGTGAGTTCTTTTTTGTTGATTAAACCTTTTCACTTACCATCATGCTGCCTGCTTGTCTGCATTCCGGGGTCCTACGTTGCACTGAGCCTGACAATTGCTGCACAAAAGATTGGCAAACAATGTGAGTAAAAAGCACAGCTTGCTGAATTCTTCTTTGAGCACTATCAAAATGTTTCTTAATTTCTCGTGTCTAGCTGAAGCCTCTTCCACAAAAACAGCTGTGGAATGTGGCCGCAAAAGCGGACCTCATGTTAAGGTGCTGTGGCCACTCATAAATCACCAATCAAGCTTAACAGATCTTGCCCTGATGTAAGTGTTCGTAAATACGATACAATATTCCTTTAATGTCAGGACCAGTCTGATATTTATTAATAAAAATAATAAATTTTATTTATTGTTTATTTTTTATTGTTTAAAAAAACCCAAAACAATAAAATAAGTGAAAACATACAATTTACAATTTAAAAGAGACAATGCAGCCTCGATTAAGCTAGTTTAAACAGATGAGCTTTGAGTTTTAATTTAAAATGTGGTAGTGCATCTGTGTCACAGAGATTAGGTGGCAGTGAGTTTCAGGAGTAGATCAACTGAATGCTCTGCTACCCATGGTAACAAGGCGGGTCGAGTGAAAGTACGATGAATGGAGGAAGAAGATCTGAGGTTGTAGCAATGTGAAAGAGGTCAGAAAGATGGGGAGTGGCGAGGTTGTGGACAGCTGTCAAGGAGTGTTTTGTAGCTGATGTGATATGCGATGGGGAGTCAATAAAGCTGGTGTAGAATAGATGTGATGTAATGGATTAAAGGGCTTCATGTGATGATACGGGCAGTTGAGTTTTGGACCTGTTGTAATTTATGAAGGGATTTATGTGGAAGGCTGAAAATAAGAGCATTACAATAATCTAAATGAGAAGTGACCAGACTGTCATCAAGAACAACAGTAAATTGAGGAGCGAGAGAAGGACGGAGATGATTGTCATGAATATGGAAATAGGCAGACTGAGTAATATTATTGACATGGGAGGCGAAGGAAAGGGTGCTGTCAAGGATGACACCAAGATTCTTGGGGAGGGAAAAATGGAGGAGTTATGGATAGGAATCAAAGAGTTATGAAGTTTGTTCAATGTAGATTTTGTGCCTATGAAGTTAGGTTTGGTTCTGAGGTAGAGCTGGGTGTCATCGGCATAACAGTAAAAGTCAATATGATGTTTGTGCAAAATCTTACCAAGGGGAAAAAGGTAAATGATAAAAAACAGGGGCCCCAGGACAGAACCCTAGGGGACACCTCAGGTGACGGGGACTGGATGGTATGAGTAAAACCAGTTAAGAGGTGTATTTGTGATGCCAAGTAAGGACAGTCTGTCAAGCAGGATGGTGTGTGAGATTAAAGGCCGTGGTTAGATCAAGCAGGAGGAGAATGGCTAATGAACCAGAGTCAGCAGCAAGGAGTAGGTCACTTTAAGAAATGCTGTTTCAGTGCCATGAAGGGGACGGAGACTGCAGGATAGATGTGCATGGAATTGAGCAGCTACTCTTTTATCAAGAATTTTGGAAATGAATGGAAGTTTAAAATTTGATGAAAATTATTAAGGTTATTGAGTTTGCAACCAGGTTTCTTGAGTATTAGTGTTACAGAAGCTGTTTTGAGGGTGGAAGAAACAATACTATTGGTAAAGAAAGAGTGTATAAAGTCTGTGATGTGAGGTGACAGAGAGGAGAGGGTAGATTTAACAAGGACAGGGGGAGGAGGGTCTAATTGGCAAGTTAAAGATATGGATTTTAAAATGAGTTAGACTTCATTTACAGAGGGAAAGTTGAATACTGAAAGTAAATAAGTGGGGACAAATGAAATAGGAGCAGATGTTATTGAAGCAGAAGTAGGTATAAGCTGTTGGCGGATATGTGCTATTTTAGAGGTGAAAAATGACACCAAAGTGTTACAGAAACTAGAGGAATACAGGTGGAGAGGAAGTGAATCCTGTGGTTGTGTAATATTTGCAAGTTGAGAGAAGAGGGCCTTAGAGTTACTCTCATTTGAACTGATTAAACCAGAATAATATATGGATTTGGCACCAAAAATGTAGTCTTTGTAATTCAAAATATATGTATAATTTGAATACAAGTCTTTGTGCACAGTGAGACCAGTTTCCCTACAAGGTCTTTCAAGTTACGTACTTTTGCTTTCAATTGTCTTAGAGTGGGAGTGAAAAAAGGTGCAGTATGAGTGAATAAAGCAGGTCTGGTTTTGAGTGGAGTAAGATTGTTTAGAAGGTTATGAAAGGAGTGGTAATGTGAGAACAATTATTCTGCTGTAGAAAACCTGTCAACACTGGGAAGGCTATTGATACAAGTTGATGTCCTTAATTTTATGGAAGGTTATATTGTGTGTGGTATTTGATTTGGAGAGTGAAGGAATAACACTGAACCATAAAAACATATGGTTTGAAAGAGGAATGTAATCTACTTATTTGTCTTCTTAAGAACTATTGCTTGCAAACATTCATTCATATACTCAGACAGTATCAAAAGTACACATTGTTCAAAAAGCAGATGATGGCAGATGATGGCATTCCACAGTAGTCCATGTTTAGCTTCAGGATTGACTGATAGACAAAGGCATTTTTCAGTTTAACCTAATTTAACTGTGGAACGCCAAATCTTAAACCTGATGGTAAGAGTCTGTATTCATGATTCAGAGTGTGGTCGGGGTTAGAGAAGAGGTTATTAGCTTTTAGCTATTATGATAGGAAGCTTCATGAAGTTTTTCAGCTGGGTGGCCGTCTTAGATCAAATCTTCATTTGATGATGCAATTTAGATTTTTCGGCAATAGAAATACTTTTATACCTGGTTTCACGGTAATGCAAAATACTCATTATCACTGAGGCATAAAACAAAAGATAAAAAATAAACTTAAAATGTATGTCAGACATGCCTCTTTTTAATCCTTGCAACAGACCAGCCTGCCAATGCGTCACAACTGCTCCCTAAAAAACCCACAAAGTCTCAAAGTCTGTTTATCAGTTGAAATTCACAGGGTTCTTAAGATTTTGGTTTTGGCAGGTAAGGGTTTTACCAGTGGCTGGTTGGCTTTATCCCCCACGCTGCCTTTGTCTGTCTCAGTGTGATTTCTGAAAATACAGAGAGCATTTATGTCCCGGCTTCCCAAATAAGACTGAACGCTGAGAGCCATCTAGACTCTCATCCTTTCTCCTCAGCTTTCAAGTGACCTCACATCTGTGTGGCATCGTCCCTATAAGTTAAATTGAACAAAATTGACTGTTTGGTTTTTATTTTCTCTAAAAGAACATGGCTTAGGTTTGCAGACTTGCATGCAAACGTACATGCTTTCTGTAATAGTCTTGTAGATGGTTAAAAATATTGACGTTTTTCCATTATGTAGTGGCAATTTTGGGTAAAAGTAACCACAGCAGATCAACATAAACCTTTCATTCCAGCTATTCAGCACAATAGTTAAGGGTTCATTATTTTTTTTTTTTTTTGCTGTGACTGGACCAGAGCAGCTTTCAGTCCTTAAAGTAACCTTGAAAAGGTTTATGGCTGAAGCTCGACTGAAATTGGATCATCCATCATGACAATTATACTAAGCAGACAAACAACACAGTGGCTAAAACTGAAGTGAATTCAGGTTTGGGAACAGTACAGATGAGGTTAAGACTTCCAAGGTGTTTAGGAAGCTGCTTATAATAAAGTTTTCAAAACTACACTATGAATTTGAAAGAAAAGTTTTCCAAACTTCATCCACACATATAATAGACTGAAAGTAACACAGATAAAAATGACTTTTATTGATGTTTTTTAACTAAGAGCTTGTAAATGTACATGCATCTACTTGAGAGCCACATAATATAACTTTAATTTCCTTTTAAACAAATAAGTAGAGAATACCATGATTTTCAAAGTACAAACACGCAATATATATAATATATATATATAATATATATATTATATTATATATATAGAAATTCTAGTCTTCTAAAAACAAAGTGCATTTTAAACTTAGTCTTTAAATAACAATTAGCTTAGCCTTTTTAGAGCCCAAGAATATTGACTTCAGTGTAGATGACATCTTGTACTTCAGACATTGCATCCCCAGTCCTTTTTCTGCTGGCTTTTCTTCTTGTGGAAACTGACGAATAAACCAAGTCCTCGTGTGACTAAGGAGATAGAAAAATTAGACCCAGTTTACACAAAAACATAATTAAATGTCCTTATATCCAGATGTATTTCTTGTTTGGTAGTACCTTCTGACGTTCTTGATTTCCTTTCATTGGTTCATGTGCTTGCAGAGCAACTGTAACTACGTTGGAAAAAAAAAAAAAAAACATTCATGTAAGATGATTTGTCAAGCTTTCCCATCTTTTTTGATATGTTAGTGGCTGAGTGACAACTTACCATTGCTACAATCATTTAACTTTGTATTAACTTGTATGGTGAAGTATATGAGGAAGGCTATAACAACCAGACAGATAGCCAAAGCAGCGCTCAGCAGACAGAGAACTGTATTATAATTACTTGAATCTCCTGATGTGATATATGTGATAGAAAGAAAGAAGGTTAAGTTATGAAAGACAAGTTAAAGTCATTTAATTTTTCACTTTCAGTGTTATGAAAAATAACTTACCTTTAGTGTCAGGGTTTGATTTTTCTCCAGACATATTATTGTCATGCTTTGCCACAGGGTTTGATTTTCCTCCAGACAGGTTCTTGTCATGCTTTGCCACAGCACAGTGATACATCTGAGCACCAGACAAGCTGGTGTTCTTGAAATAGCTGTAGAAACATCCTTCAGAGTTAAATTTGAATCTGTCTTCCTCATCATTCTCTGTGTAGTTTAAACCTGGAAGAGTTTGATTTGATTCAGCTCTAAAACAGAGCAAATTCTCATCTCCAGGACATGATTTATTTTGGGGGTGATGGAAGGCTGAACAATAGAGAGTCACAGAGTTGTGGAGTTGGGGTGGAGCAGGTGTGGAGACGGTGGTGACAGCAGAGTCTAGTTTCCGACAGAAATAAAATCACAATTTTTAAGAAACAGTATAAAAAGCTTGGAAACATTTACAAAGAAAACTTAAATTATTGCATTTTTCTATTAACTTACCTTTAACTCTCAGGTATGTTACATTAAAAAACGTCTTCTTTCCTTTATAGTTTCTCTGACATAAATAAAATCCAGAATCATTTAGCCTGGCTTTCACTAACTGCAAAAAAAGTAATCCAGGTTCTTCCCCAACTTTAATATAACGAAACTTATTCTCAGTTTTTCCAAGAATTTCAGGAGTATTTTCAGAATTGATCTTCATCCAAACTATATCTCCAGCAGACCTGCGTGAGCATTCCAACTTCACAGAATCTCCAACATAAACAGTCTTTGTTTCAATAGTTGGAAATTCTTGACAACCTGAAGAACCATTAAACAATCAGTAACACAGCAGATACAGAAACATGAAGTAAAAAAATGCACATCTGGATTAAATCTGAAGAGTTAACTTACATCCATCTTTAAACACCATCAGAAAATAAATTATAAACATCATTTTCTAGTAATCCAACAGATGACTACTTTGATTCTGTGACCTTATTAGTTATGATTCACCTAAATGGAACCATATAAACTGGGAGGAGACAGTTTAAGAGTAATATGATTGGTTTAGATGTAGAGGAATCCGGTTGCCCTTTTACTTTTGCACCACAGTGGAAATAAGATGAGCCATTTTTCAGACACAAATGCACGAAACAAAAAACAATAGTAAGCAGCTGTCATCTCATAGTAGATTGTCATTGTGGTTTCTGTCAGAGATGGTTAAAAAAAGCACGAAAGCTCAATTTATGCTCTCGTGGCATTTAGATTAGTTTCATTTCAGGTTTATTCAATTTAAGTGTAAACAAGAATGTTCTAAAGTACAAAAAAGCTCAACAAAAGGAGTTTGTCAGAAAGAGTTTTTCAAACATAAATTAGTTCAGTCTGCAACCTCATGCAAAATAAAGCGTATAGTGAAAACAAGTCATACACCCCATTAACCACATTAACAAAACAGTAAAATATTTACTGCTGAAATTCACTTTTACGCTGGCTAAAAGAACCTCTATCTGAAGACTTTTTACCTAATAGACGGCTGCCTGGATGCAGGATTGAATCTCTGCATTCTTCCTTTGACTAACTGTTTCCTCAGATTGTTTTTCTTGACATGCTGATGTTCTCTTTCCATTAACGTTTTGCCTCTGTAATAAGCTGACGCGGCTCCTCATAAGAATGACACAAGGGGACTTGCCCTAATGTGTGATGGCCATATGAGCTTTGAATTTTGTACAAATTTAATTATTTTGAAGATGCAGTTAATGAAAATGTAAAGGAATAACTCTCCTACATCCTATGCTAAAACATGTCCTACAAAATAACAAACATTTTGAGCATCCCAGAGGCATTAATCCTGTATAATACTAGTAGAAGCTATTTATGGTAAAATATTATTGAGTTAATAAATGAAGTAAACACTACAGTTTCTGTGGCACACCCTCCTGTTTGAGGAGTTGTGGCTGGCAAGATGTAGACAAATGAGAACTGGAGGAACCAGAATAGTGTTTTTGGAAGAAGAAACCACATCAATTAGGACTTAAGAGAACACACCCTTTACATCCAGTCTGCCAATAGAACAGGCAGCAGTTGCATCCTGTTTTCTTGCTCTATAGATACCTGCTTCTGCCTGTGTTCCAAAAATGGCAGGGAAAATGTCATAACATTGTTCTTGTACAGAGCTATACTGCGTGAGACAACATCTTTGTTTCAGTGTCGATGTACAAAGAAGCTTTCAATCTTTTTCCACATTGCACTCACTATTAGCAATTTGAATAATTTGTTTGCTCTTATATTTAGAGGCTCCACTATGTTTTATGTAGGTTTTTGTGTTAGTGATAGGTTTTAAGCCAACAGGTGTTTATTTTGTTTATTGGATTACCATTTTGTTCTCCTATTTTGTGTTTAGTTTACGTCCACCAGTTTCTGTCTCCCTGTTGTTCTGTTCCTATCTTTAGTTTAACTCAAATGCTTCAGTGTCATTGGTCCCTCTTATCTGTTTCCCATTAACCAGTCCCACCTATTTCAACTAAGCCCTATCAGGGTATCCATACCCACTGGCTCATCTCATTCATTGCTACAGCCTCTTTTGACTGTTGCCATAGGCCCATGTCAGTTGGCCTTTTTGTCCAATGGCGTTTCTCATTTCCTGTTGCCTCCAGTTTTCAGCCTCGACAGAATCCATCAGAGATTGTAAGACTTTTATCTGCCTTTTAGGTTCTATAAAACCCCTAAACATGACATAATGTTATGACTCTTCATTGATTGTAGTAGTGACAGCATCACTACTACACCTCACAATATTTTTGTCAATGTGAGGAAATTTCAGGTATCAGGTTAACTAAACAGGTCCAGATAAAACAGATATTTTTAAGATAAATACTTTCGCATATATTGTGTTAAGTGGATCTGATTCAGGTAGTGCAGTTACATTTTGTCCATTTATGGACTCTTTTTTTTAGAGACTCTAGCAGCTGGGGAGCAACAAATATGCATATTCTGAACAACAGTGTGCAAGGTTTGGTGAGTGCTTAGCATTTTGCCATGGTAGTGCGACACATGGCAAAAATATATCCCTGAATATTGACTAAAACCTGAAAAATCCAGTTCTTTAGTAAACACTGGGACAGAGTAGAGATGAGCCAATGACTTGACAACCTGACTTGTTTATCAGCCTGGATATCTCAGAACTAACAGGGGAACACTGAGAAGATGCTTAATTTATGTTGTCTGACTAAATAGTATTGCTGAAAGTAAATAGCTTTGATTATAATGGGTAAAAGTAGCTTTGCACATAAATATAAGTATAGTTGTTTTTGCATGTGTCTTTACGTGATTAATGGATTATAGGTCTGTGTGATACTGGCCATAAAGTGCCATGACAAAGTTTTCCCCTTTACAGATTTAATCTGTTTTTGCTTTGTATCACAGTTAAATATGTCAGGTCATCAAGCCATTTCTAAGGCTTTAGGACTCCAGCAAACCACAGTGAGAACAAATATTCACTAATTGAGAAAATATGGAACAGTGGTAAAACCTTTCCCTTTTGGGGTGGCTTGCAAAAAAATTTAAAACCCAAAAAGCAATAATGCATATTAGGAGACCGGGAAAAACAAAAACCCCAAAAACAACACCCTAAAGCACTGCGGGGGCCTAATTTGCCTCAGTTAAGATCAGGGTTCATGATTTTACTATAAGAAAGGTAATGGAAAAAAATTGGATACAAAAGAAAAAAAACCAAATGAGTCCAAAAAAAAACTCCAATGGCAGAAATCTTATATTTGGGAAAAAAAAACCTCCAAAAAAATTAAATGATCCCAAATGACCTTTGGGGGAAATAGTGAAAAAGCTTTTTGAAGGTTTTTGGCCCATTACTGATTAACAAAATTAAAACCGGGAAAAAGATTTAAACATAATGGAGAAACAACAAGATGACGGGTTAAAGAGTTTTTTAAATGAAAGTTATTTTTTTGGGAAATCTGGCCCTGCTGAGGAAAACTTTAAAACGTGAGGATAAAGGGGTTTGAATAAAAATTTTAGGATAAGGGATTGGGTACTTTCTTCCCACCCGGGGATCCGACCTGGTGGTGGCGTGGGGCCTTTGGGGTAGGGAAAGGACTTTGGGGGGCCTAGGTGGGAAGGGGTGGAGGGAGGGTCGAACCCTTCAGCAGAAAAAGCAGTGTTTTCCATCCCAAAAGGGGTTTTTTAAAAGGATCCCCGGGATATGATTGGCCGAGGAGAATTGCGGCCCTGCAGGGGATTGGAGGAGCAGTGGGGAGTATTGGATGTGGCGGGGTGGTGAGTCTTCCAGGGTGAATTTCTTTTTAAATAAATTAAAAACATTTAAAAAAGGGAAAAATAAAAAAGGCCCAGTAAAAAATGGGTTAAAAATTTTTAATTGTTGTTAAAATTTAAAGGGAAAACCAGGGATCTTTCTTCACAAAAAAACTAGGGGAAAAATATTTTGGCAATTTAAACATAGAGCCAGGTTGGTTTGTATAGCTATTTTCTCGTAATAAATGTAATTATCACTTCAAAACTCAATTTTCTTATATTTACAGATTATTTTTGATTACGAAATTTATTTTTTGTTTGATCAGAAATATGCAATTTGTGAAAAAAAATCGTATTTTGGAATTAAAAACCCTGTTATTGTATTGGGTACATGCCGGTCGGGAGGGGTTTGGGCGGCCCAAAAAGTGCGGGACAAGAGCTCGGCTGGATATCTTTGTAATTTTTTGGGTTTCAGTCCTGCATTTTTTTTTTTTTGTTAAAATTTTTTAAACTTTTTGGAAAAATAAACTAGAGTCCAATTACAAAAAAAACCCCACAAATTTCCCCGCCCGGGAAAAAAAGCAAGGCGCAGCAAGGATTTCCCCTTTGGGAAGGCAAAAATTTAAAACAAGAACATGGACGAGAAAAGAAAGGGATGGAAAAACCCCCCGAGGAAAATGTGGAGGCATTTAAAACTTGCTTTGACTAGATTAAAGGTTATTATTTTTTCTACCAAATTTTAAAAATGAATTTGTGAAGGGTTTTTCTTACAAAGGGGGCCCGACGGTCTGCAGAGCCCGAAATGGGATTTTTGAGAAAAAGTCCTTGGTGAGAGGGAAAACTAATGGGCTTTTTATTGGAAAGGGAAATCTTGTGATATTTTGGGGCCCCCCCGGGCCCCCCCGGAAAGTTTTGACATTTCCCAAAGTGTGGCCGGTCACTGTGGGCATTGGGAATTTAGCATCCAGATAAGTAAAGAGAAAAGTTATTTTTAAAATTTTCACGTTTTCCCCCAATTTATATTTTCCCCGATGTGGCTGAGTTTTGTTTTTCTCGGAAAAAGTGAGGAAAGCCCGGAATTTAGGATGCCAGGGGAAAGGGTTTTGTAATGGGAATAATGATTTTTATGGTCAAAAGGGAAACCCCCAAAAACACACCCAAAGCCCTTTGGAACTCATAAAGGGCCCGCCTTTGCAAAGCTGGGGGTTTAAGAAATTTGTAACACCAAGGAATGGTGGGTGAAGAAAATGAGTTTGTGCGATTTTGAAGAATAAAAAGGGTTCCCCCTTTTTTAGGAGGAGAGAATTTGGGTGAGGGCTGTGTTTATTTCTTCGGTCAGTGATAAAGACCGCCCCCTCCTAAAGAACCAGCAACGGAAAAAAATGAAACCCCAAAAACCAAACCCAATGTACTGGGGCGACAAAGGGGCGGGTAATCCCAAGGGGAATGAGAACAGGGCGACGAGGAGGCAGGGGGAAACAGGGGGAACAGGGGAAAAAAAAACAAAAGGCTGAGGAAAAAAGGGGAAAAGACCCCAAAAAACAATAAACAGAAAAAACAGACCAAGCCCAAAATAATAAAAAAAGAGGAAGAAATAAAGAAAATAGAATAACTATGAACCCAAAAATAAAGAGAAAATAAAAGGGAAAAAATAGAAAACCCAAAAACCAAAACCTAAGAATAAACAAAGAGCCCCCCCAAGAAAAAATTAAAAATTTCAAAAAAAACAAAACCCAAAAGTAAAAAAATAAATTTAAAATTGGGATAAAAACAAAACCAACCATAAATAAAAAACACAGGGGGATACTAACTAAAAAATCCCAAAGGGTGAAAAAATAATAAAAAATAATAATAAAAAATACCACCACAAAAAGCCCAAAAAGGGAAAACAACCAAAAAAAGAAAAATAAAAGTAAAAGGGAAAACAAAACACACAAGGAGATGGTAGAGAAAAAGGAAAATACTAATTTAAAAGGGTTTCAAAAACCAAAAAAAGAAAAATCCCCCCCCCCCAAAAATTATAACATCACAAAAAAAAACCCCAAAAAAAAAGTCCAAAATGTCACACCATGACAAAAACCCCCCCCCCCCCCCCCCCCCCCCCCCCCCCCCCCCCCCCCCCCCCCCCCCCCCCCCCCCCCCCCCCCCCCCCCCCCCCCCCCAAATTCGGATTCCCAGACGACCTCTGGGAACAAAACAAAACTCCAAAGCAAAATCACCCCGACCAGGGTGGGCGGAGGGAGGCCTTGGAAGGAGGGCAAGAGTCCGAAACACAAAACAACCCAACCAGAGTGGAAAAAACAAAAGTCCATACTCCAATACCAAAATAAAATCCAGGAAGCCCATGATTAGGGGGCCTGCGGCAACTAAGCCAGCGAAGAGGCTGATGGTCCGGGGGCCTGCGGCAACGTAGCCACCGAAGGGGTCGATGGTCCGGAGGCCTGCGGCGACGTAGCCAGAAAGGGGTCGGTCCGGCGGCGACAGAGATGCAGGCATCTAGGAGCCGCCGGGTCCACAGAATACCACCACAAAAAGTAATAAGAAAGCAACCACAAAAGAAACTAAGAGCTAGAGGAAGACAAAACACACAAGGAGATGGTAGAGGGAGAAAAAGGAACTACTAATAAACATGATACAAAAACCAAAATAGAAACATCTAAGCAAAAGTTAAAACATCAGAAAAGACCAAAAACAAAGTCCAAAATGTCACACCATGACAATGCCTCTGTAAAAAGTTTGAAAAGGAAGTGAAAAATAAAAATAAACAGTAGAAGAGCAGCACAGCATAACTACTACCATATTCAGCAAAATATAAACTTTTTTTCTATTTAAGCCTTTTAATTTTGGTATTTAGTTGTAATTGTGGCAAAAAAAATTTTAATTCATTCATTTAAATCAAATGTATAGTATTGCTGTAATTGGCCTTTGTAGTCTGACTTTATAATTGGGATCGACTAATAAAGAAGGGCAGTGTAAAACTACACTGAAGTTTATTTCAATGCCAAACAATGTTGATGTATCTGTAACTAGAATTTTGTCCCAACCAGAGTTTCTTAAGGACAGCCATAATATCCCACTCCGACTCGAGGTAACGTGATTAAAAAGTTACTATAATGTTCTGACAACATACTGAAACATCCCTATGTTTCTAAAGATCTGGTCTATGTGGTTTGAAACGCACAGCTATAGTCTTTAGCATTTTGCTCATGATGAGGCTTTTTTTACATGAAGCAGTTTGATTAAGTGCGAGGCTAATATTGGCATGTTTACTATCTGTTTTGTTGTGACTTGTCGATAATTTAGCTCGTAACTTATTTTAGCACAGATCCAATTATTCGTGTGCAGCCACCTACAGGAAAGGTTGTTCTGCTACTTCATAAATGTACATTTTGTACAATGTAATGACCAGCTTTTCATCTGATCTCTGCACGGCCCTCCTTCCTACATTGGCAGCTGTCACTACAGTCTGTTTTTTTAGAATAAAAGTCATTGCAAAGGGGAAAAAACACACTGACTGTTCTGAAAGCCCCAAGATTTGTTAGGTCCATAAAATAATCTGCCTGGCCAAAAACACAGTGTACACATGAAAATATTCAGTGAATGTAAAAAAAAAACAGCTGTGCAACACATCATTGCATGGTTTGGATTTAGTGCAGCTGACATCACAGACAGATGACCAACAGCAGGCATCGTAATTTGAGTTTCATCAGGGACTCCGATAGCCGTCGGTTAAAAATGTATCCTTTGCATACAAAGGACATCCTTTGTATCATCTAATTCTTTTTAAATTATGGCTTAAAAAAATAGTTGGTGCTACTGCTACAGTTGCAACAAGTCTGCATAAATCATTCATTAAGACCAATAACAGACAATCACCTTAAGATTTACACTGCAGTTTCTGACTGGAACATTTTGGTTTGCGGCCATAAACTGGGTCAACATATTGTTGACCACAAGCCAAAAAATATATTGGCCTGACAACAGAGTAATTTAGCAGCGCAAAACCACAGCTTCTATTGTGTGACAGTAGCTGAGGACTTGTGTGTTGGAAGATACTGATCTCTCAACCCTTTGTTGCTTTAAGGCTCAATTAAGGTTCACTGGACAAAAAAGACAACATTTGACGTTTTTACAAAGGTCACATACTCATATAATTAAAGTATACCCCGAATATTACAGTATTCCCAGCTGTTATATGAACAACTCATTGGTGATTACAGTTAGAGGAGCCACATTTAAGATGTCTCATTATAGGAAAGATCATCCTAAGTTTATTGAGTGTGATTTTTTTGTTCTTGTCTTAGCGTGCACATTTTTTTAACTTAGACAAGGCATGACAAGCAAACAAATTTACACTGCCTGCTAAGAAACAAACGATGCATGGAAACTTTCGCACCACTGTGGTTTGGCTCTCAAACAGGGGTGAGAAAACAAAGGGGCTTCTCTTCCTGTCTCATTTCCTGCTTTTATCTTAAAAGCAGACCATATACTCCTCTTTTTTTAAGATTAAAGTGATTATATATATATATATATATATATATACACTTCAATTACTCAGACTTATACTTACATAAGAAAAAATTACAAAGCAGTTGAACGAACAAAGGATGAGCGCAAGCTCATTTTTTCCTGTGGTTCCTGCAATATGTGCAACAGTTGGTGCACTGACAAACTTGTAGCATGCTCAATAATGAAACAATAAATTACCATGAAAAATGAATTAGGTGTAGGTAAAAAATAGCAATCCATCATTTAATATTTAAATAATAGTAATAATAGATTGTTGTGCTTTAACAAAAAAGGATATTTGTATATTCAGTTTGTTAACATATAATACCCATCATTTCACTTTGCTTGACCTGATTCATCCTCCTCAGGCCTATTGCACCCCACAGAGTTTGTATCCGGTTGATGCTGATAGAGAGGTCTGTTCTGAGTAAACACCTTCAGCAGTTGGTCAAAGGGCAGAGAAGCAGGGAACCACAGCTTCTCATTGTCACTGTGGCTGTTCATTGTGCCACTGCTTGTTCTTGTAACATGTAAGCCTCCTTAAGCTACACAAATATAGATTTGAATCCATATGAGAAAAAAATATTGTTTTCTTTACGTGTATGTGTGTATATATATATATATATATATATATACATACATACATACGTACGTATATATATATATATATATATATATATATACCAGAGTTCAAAAGAGGACAAATTCTTGGTGCACGTCTTGCTGGCGCATCTGTGACCAAGACAGCAAGTCTTTGTGATGTATCAAGAGCCACGGTATCCAGGGTAATGTCAGCAAACCACCAAGAAGGACGAACCACATCCAACAGGATTAAATGTGGACGCAAGAGGAAGCTGTCTGAAAGGGATGTTCGGGTGCTAACCCGGATTGTATCCAGAAAACATAAAACCACGGCTGCCCAAATCACGGCAGAATTAAATGTGCACCTCAACTCTCCTGTTTCCACCAGAACTGTCCATCGGGAGCTCCACAGGGTCAATATACACAGCCGGGCTGCTATAGCCAAACCTTTGGTCACTCATGCCAATGCCAAACGTCGGTTTCAATGGGTGCAAGAGCGCAAATCTTGGGCTGTGGACAATGTGAAACATGTATTGTTCTCTGATGAGTCCACCTTTACTGTTTTCCCCACATCCGGGAGAGTTATGGTGTGGAGAAGCCCCAAAGAAGCGTACCACCCAGACTGTTGCATGCCCAGAGTGAAGCATGGGGGTGGATCAGTGATGGTTTGGGCTGCCATATCATGGCATTCCCATGGCCCAATACTTGTGCTAGATGGGCACGTCACTGCCAAGGACTACCGAACCATTCTTGAGGACCATGAGCATCCAATGGTTCAAACATTGTATCCTGAAGGCGGTGCCGTGTATCAGGATGACAATGCACCACTACACACAGCAGATCGGTGAAAGATTGTTTTGATGAACATGAAAGTGAAGTTGAACATCTCCCATGGCCTGCACAGTCACCAGATCTAAATATTATTGAGCTACTTTGGGGTGTTTTGGAGCATCGAGTCAGGAAACGTTTTCCTCCACCAGTATCACGTAGTGACCTGGCCACTATCCTGCAAGAAGAATGGCTTAAAATCTCTCTGACCACTGTGCAGGACTTGTATATGTCATTCCCAAGACGAATTGACGCTGTGTTGGCCGCAAAAGGAGGCCCTACACCATACTAATAAATTACTGTGGTCTAAAACAAGGTGTTTCAGTTTCATTGTCCAACCCCTGTATGTATGTATGTATGTATGTAACATTTGTGGCTCTAAACGGATTTTGTTTAGCTGGTCTGAAGGAGAAAATGGTTCTATGGATTGTAAAGGTTGCAGACGCCTGGTCTAGCAGTTGTACATACAGAACAATAGGGCTAAGTTGTGATTTGTTAAAACTGAACGTAGCCACTGTGGTGCTTATTTTAGTCAAAAGGTTAAGTAAATCTAAAGCATATTTAATGTTTTGGATTAAGTCGCTTCTTTAATAATTTGAAACATAATGAAATTCATGTAATTCTGTATTAAAGAACAATTTAAATATGTGATTGAGGCCTTAAATTAAGATAACATGAACTCGAACAAAAAATAAAAAAATGAACATGAAGCACAACCTAATCAGCATCTGACTGACTTCTTTTCTTGCTGACCACAGTTGCCCCCTGCAGGCCACCAAAAGGTTTTCACCTCTGAAGAGCATCTGCTTTGACTTATACAGTCAGATATAAAGTGCTTTAGAGACTGGTATCTTACTTGCATAATTTCTATGACTTCAGCATCACAGAGGGATGTCAAAATGCTAAGTGGAAGAGTTGCTGGTAGCAATGTAAATCAGCTTTGCAGGTTGAAACAAATTCATCAAACTTATATCAAAGGATTTAACTGATCAAGATGACACAACCCTAAACCAAGCTACCAAGGGGGATGTATAAAAAACCAACATAATGGCCATGAAGATTAAAAAGAATTTTACATTTCTTAGAAAAAGAAAATAAAACATTATTTTCTAAATATTTAATGCTCTTGTCAGGCCTACAGCATCTGATGAGGATGCTGCCTCACTTCACATTTTTCTTCTGCCTGTATTGATGTTTAACATGGTAACACATGTACTTAGAAAACATGAATAAATAACATTACAAACCCACTTCAACTATTTTACTATGATCTGAACTTCTCTCTTCTCTCACATTGTGAAGGAAGCAAATAATCTACCTCTTTTTTATCCGAAGACTATTCAGAAGACTATTGTTTGAAATTAAAAGTGCTACTTTTTTAGCAGCTATTAACCAGGAATTTATGTTTATCAAGCCCATTTCTGTAAATTTTAATGCTTTTTTTTCGTAATGACAACACAACATTTAATATTAGAACATTACATCAGTTTTAATAATCCCACATTTCTGTATTAAAATGCTTTTATTGGTCTATCTTTCATGCTTAAAAGTTATTTTCAAAAGGTACTTTTAATTGGAAGACAAATTCTAATCTATTGAATATGACTATATTAAACTATGGAATCATTTGGATGTCAATGTCAAAAGGTTTTATTTGAAGTCACAATGGACAAGAAAAAAATACTTTGCATAAGAAAACTTAAATGTCACAATTAACAATATTTAACAAAATTCTACCAAAACCACAATATTTTTTTTCATAACAATTTATTTTAATTACCAACAGCAAAGAAATCATTCGCTTTATATTTCAATCACATTCTTTTTTAAAATATGGAATAACTGGTACCCTGTGCATGGTATCAGAGGTTAGGCTTACTTTCGCTGAGATAAGCAATAAGAAATTAAAGCCATACAGCTGTATTTACACAGGACTTAAAGTTTTCATCTATGTACATTTTTCACATTGAGCCTAGCTCATATGCTGTTTCAGTGTGTTTAAAAAAAGAAATTAACATTTCCAACAATAATTAGATTTACTGAATTATTAATTGATCCCTAATCCACTGACACCACTGTAGACTGCCTCTGATTTTTCTTCATGTCCTCTCTTCGATTTGGGATCTTTCCTGTTGGTGAATGTGGGAGCAGTGTAAACCAGCGAGACCTCATCTCTCTGAGGAAAGATTACATTATGTGAAAGGTCACAAATTAAAAGCATATGTGCAGATAATATTGCTTGAACATCTATTAAATGTACCTGTTGAATTTGCTGGTCATCATGGCCTCTTACAGCATCTGTTTATGATTCAACAGAGTTGTTAACGATAAGTCATGACAACTATTTTTATACAATGTTAGTGATACAGATGAATGATGAGTTACCTTTGGAACAGTGACAAGTTTTCTTCCTGATGATGTAAATGAGAATGAATATGACAACCACATTTGCCATCAAAAGAGCACATAACAGAATAAAAGCTGTATTTGTCTTCTGCATATCCCACTTGTTAGGTCCTGAAAAGGAAAAAAGACCCAATAATTCACATTTTATTACAAAACAGAAAAAATTTTGATAATTTCTTCCACTTTCAAAAGTCATATTACTGAAAATTTCCTTTCAGTTACTTAATTCATTAAATGAAACACATATAGATTAATTACATGCAGACTGGTATTTTCAAATCATTATTGCTGTTAACTGTGATGATTTTCTACTTGCAGCTAATAAACACACGACATTTGAGATTAGAACATCTATAATCATATTAATAAAAAAAAAACATTTTTAATACAGAAAAGTTGGCTTAATGAAAGTCTGTTTAATACCTGCTTAAAGATTGTTATTTTGAAAAGGTACTTTTAATAAACTTCATCGGAACACGTATTGTAAGTTATTGAATATGACTGTACATCTTCTTCATATATGTTTAAAAGCCTTGCATTTACCTTCTATGTCCAGTTTTGTTCCATTACCAAACAGTACCACTCCACAGGAGGCCACAGCACAATAATAAGTCCCAGCATCATAAGCACTGACGTTCTTAGAGAAGTTGTAGACACACTTTCGTCCAGAATGATCCTCAGGACTGTTTTCACATTCATTTCCATGGTTTCCATGAGCATAAATGAAACTGGGGTTAGACTTATTCGATCCAGCTTGGAACCAGTACACCCTATGATCCGTTGGACAAGTTTTATCTTGAGAGTTAAAGAGGACTGAACACTGTAGAGAGACTGGGCTTCCTGGATGGACTAGATCAGGTAGAGGGTGTTCGATGATGGCAGTGATGTTCGGTTGTGTTCCTGGAAAACAGAAATTGTTACACAAAACCTTTCTTTTATTTCTTCAACAAACGGATAATTTTAAATGTACTTTTATTTACCTTTAATTCTTAAAAACTCTCCTTTCAGAAATGTCAGGATGAGCAGCTCAACTTTTATACAGTAGTACAGGCCAGCGTCACTTTCCTTAACTTTACTAATATACAGGTTAAAGGTTCCTGGTGCTTGTTTTGCTTTGATATGGGTAATCTCGTTATCATTATTTTCAAAATCAAAGGAATATGTTCCTCCCAGAAATTCCGGCCAGCTTCCAGGAATATATCTGATCCAAAACAAGTTTGCATCAATATCAGAGTTCACGCGTGGACAAGACAGGGTCACATCAGCTCCAACAGAAACCATTTTTTCTAATGTCAAACCATCTTTGCAGCCTTAAAAGGAAAAAAAAAAAAACAATCAACTCCAGCAGTGATATAACATATCTGAATATACCAAAGGGAAACTCGTGCAGAAGAGTTAGAAATAACTGACTTTTTACACTTACGTCCAACTCCAACAATCAGCAGAAAGTAAAAAAATATAACCATCTTCTCCATAACCAACTTCAAGCTTCATTTATGTAAGAACACATTGTCGTCCTCATCGTAAAGGATTCATCTTAGTGTAACCATATAAAGAGGGCGGGAACAATTTTAAGACCACCTGATTGGTTATTTCTGATGTTTTTAATTCTACCACCACAGTGGAAATAAAAACAAATTTTCCACACAAAACACATACATCACACTGTTGTTTCGTCTTTCATGTTGGGTTTCCATCACTAAGTCACTGTAACCATGGCACTACCTTTACCATGCTTTTGTCTTCAGTTCAGAGAATATGGATAATCTGTGTGGGGAAATTGTGCTTGATATACCCTTATCCTTTGGAGGACTAAGTATTTACAGAAGTACGCACACACATTTTGTGACGTGTTTACAGTTTTCTGACATTTATTCAACAAAAAAAACAACAAAATAAAATAACAAATAACACAAAATGGACAAAATGTACCTCATCTCTAAGTTTTAATTTATTTATTTATTAATCTATTTTTTTAACCGTGTCCTGTCTGGCAGAATAGCACCCAGAATTGTTATCCGAGTGCCAAAAAGAAGCCCAACAGATTTACTTTCACAATTGGAGCATTACGGCTAACATTATAATTCTCTGCTCGCTATTTATAAAAGAAACTTTATTAGAAACTGCTTTTGGATTATTTAAATTGTTATGGACACGGAGACGGAAATGAAGCAAGAAAGAGAGAGAGAGGTGGGGCAAAAAGGAAAAACAGAGACAAGGAGAAAAGAATGGAAGAGAGAAAGAAGGATGTAGAGATTACAAAATAAAACCTATTGAAGACTGCTTCTACACCTGCAAAAACATATAAGATAACAGCATTGTTACCAAAAAGTGCACAGTACTAATGAATGCAAGATGTATTTAGTGGTAACTGAAGCTCAATATAGAACATCTGTGTATCTGTTAACACAAGAATATAAACACCTGTGGGTTTAAGTGTGAGGGTGCTTGTGTATACAAAGTTTCTCCATAAAAATATGCAAAAGTGAGTGTTAGGAGCCACAGACCTGCCCCCCTGGACCCGAGACAGACATGGAGGTGATCCAAGCCACAGACATCCAAAGACCCCCAGAGCACAGAAACCCCAGGAGAACCACCTCCTGGCTACTGCAACCCCCCGAGAGAAGGGCAGAGGAGAGCCCCAGGGGAACCACCCAGCAGCCACACAAGCCCCAGGGAGCTGCAGCGTCGAGCCCACAGGCCCCACCGGCAGCCGTCTACGGCGGAGCAGATCCAGCCATGGACCCAGTGACCCGAGACCCTGGGACACATCACTCCCTAAGCAGAGGCCGACAGAGTCAGGGGGACCAGGCACCAGTAAGCACCCACCAGGGGTGAGCCGGCACACACCAAAGCACCCAGGCCTGGATACCGAGAACCAAAAATACACCAGGGGGCAGAAACACCAGCAGGTAGTGTGGCAGGAGGCAATAGGCAGGATTTTTGTTATATTAAACAAGTAGCTTGTCATTGTTTAGGGTACTCAGGCAAAATGGTTGTAATTTTTACTGAAACAGTAGATCTTCTCTTTCCAGCAGCAGCAGCCTCCTGATCCCTGTGTTTGAGATCTTAGTAGACAAGCTACTTCCATAATTAATAGCCCGAGCATCTTCTCAAAGCAGAATCTTAGTACCAACATTAACCAAGTGATATGAATTGGGCCTGCACAGCCACACTCACAATCGTCTTTCAGCAGCAAAAGTCTGCATTGGATAAGTTCAGATAATACCTCACTCTTTTCCACCTACTAAAAAACACTAGGAAGGCTGGAAGATCTTATTGATCCTCTTGATTTTGGTGTTTTGTTGGTATTTTTGATCTGTTCCTGCTCCTACACACCTGATTAAATAAACAGTATTACCTCCTCAATATACCATGAGGTTCTGCAGAAACCTGATGATGATCCATTCAGTTGAATAAGGTGTGTGGTAAAAGGGAGACATCAAATAAATGAAGACACTGAGGTCTTAGAACCAGCGTTGAGAACCACTGTTGTATAGTGCCTTAGAACAGTATTCATACCTGTTTTCACATTTTCACTTTACAGCAACGAATAAGCATTTGTGGAGGGAAAAGGATACAATGTTTTAAAAATGTTGTGACAAATAAAAATCAGAAAGATGTTAGCTGCATTGATGTTCACCCCTTCCATTTAATCTCATACCTCTAAATAAAATCAAATATAACCAATGACTTTTAGATATCACCTAATTAGTAAATAGATTTGTCTTTAGTGAATAAACAGCAAAATGATGACCAAGAAACACACCAGACAGGCCAGGGATAAAGTTGTGATGTTAGGCTGGCAGGATAAGGCTGTAAAATATTACCCCAGTTTTTGACATCTCTGTGCTCTGCACTTAAATGATCTCCTTTAAATGAAAGGAGTATGACACAGACCTCTTATGACGATTACCATAGATGGAAAAACTGTTACCTCGTCTGGACGCGGGTCACCGGGGCCCCACCTTGGAGCCAGGCCTGGAGGTGGGGCACGCTGGCGAGTGCCTGGTGGCCGGGCTTTCACACATGGAGCCCGGCCGGGCAAAGCCCGAAGAGGAAACGTGGGTCCCCGTTCCGATGGGCTCACCACCCGTGGGAGGGGCCGAAGGGGTCGGGTGCAATGTGGTATGGGTGGTGGCCGAAGCTGGAGACCTTGGCGGTCTGATCCTCGGCTGCAGAAGCTGGGTCTTGGGACATGGAATGTCTCCTCTCTGGTGGGGAAGGAGCCTGAGTTGGTGGTGCGAGGTAGCGAGGTACTCGTACTCGTCGTCTTCCGCTTATCCGGAACTGGGTCGCGGGGGCAGCAGACTCAGCAGAGACACCCAGATGTCCCACTCCCCAGACACCTCCTCCAGCTCCTCCGGTGAGAGCCCAAAGCATTCCCAGGCCAGCCGAGAGACATAGTCTCTCCAGCGTGTCCTGGGCCGTCCCCTGGGCCTCCTCCCAGTGGGACGTGCCTGGAACACCTCTCGAGGAAGGCGTACAGGAGGCATCCGGTATAGATGCCCGAGCCACCTCAACTGGCTCCTCTCGATGTGGAGGAGCAGCGGCTCTACTCCGAGCCCCTCCCGAATGGCTGCGCTCCTCACCCTATCTCTAAGGGAGTGCCCGGCCACCCTACAGAGGAAGCTCATTTCAGCTGCTTGAATCCGGGATCTTGTTCTTTCGGTCATGACCCAAAGTTCATGGCCATAGGTGAGGGTAGGAACGTAGACCAACCGGTAAATCGAGAGCTTCGCTTTTCGGCTCAGCTCTCTCTTCACCACAACGGACCGGCACAGCGCCCCCATTACTGCGGCAGCCGCACCGATCCGTCTGTCGACCTCCCGCTCCATTCTTCCCTAACTCGTAAACAAGACCCTGAGATACTTGAACTCCTCCACTTGAGGCAGGAACTCCCCTTCAACCTGAAGAGGACAAGCCACCCTTTACCGGTCGAGTACCATGGCCTCTGACTTGGAGGAGCTGATCTTCATCCCAGCCGCTTCACACTCGGCTTCACAACACTTCACAACCGCCCCAGCACATGCTGTAGGTCTTGGCTACAGGGGGCCAGCAGGACCACGTCATCTGCAAAAAGGAGAGATTAAATCCACTGGTCCCCAAACCAGACCCCCTCCGGCCCTTGGCTGCGTCTAGAAATCCTGTCCATAAAAGTTATGAACAGCACCGGTGACAAAGGGCAGCCCTGCCGGAGTCCAACATGCAACGGGAACAGGTCCGACTTAGTGCCGGCAATGCGGACCAAACTCCTGCTCCGCTCGTACAGGGACCAGATGGCCCCTAATAAAGGGCCCCCGATTCCATACTCCTGGAGCACCCTCCATAAGGCATCACGAGGGACACAGTCGAATGCAGTCGAAGGTCCACAAAACACATGTGAACCGGTTGGGCAAACTCCCATGAGCCCTCGAGTACCCTGTAGAGGGTATAGAGCTGGTCCAGTGTTCCACGGCCGGGACGAAAACCACACTGCTCCTCCTGAAGCCGAGGTTCGACTATCGGCCGGACTCTCCTCTCCAATACCCTGGCGTAGGCCTTACCAGGGAGGCTGAGGAGTGTGATCCCCCTGTAGTTGGAACACACCCTCCGGTCTCCCTTCTTATGAAGGGGGACCACCACCCCGGTCTGCCAGTCCAGAGGTACTGTCCCCGACCGCCATGCAATGTTGAAGAGGCGTGTCAACCATGACAGCCCCACAACATCCAGAGATTTGAGGTACTCAGGGCGGATCTCATCCACCCCCGTAGCCTTGCCACCGCGGAACTTTTTAACCACCTCGGTGACTTCAGCCTGGGTGATAAAAGAGTCCAACCCCGAGTCCCCAGCCTCTGTTTCCACCAGGGAATGCATGATGACAGGATTGAGGAGATCCTCGAAGTACTCCTTCCACCGCCCGATAATGTCCCCAGTCGAAGTCAGCTGCCTCCCACCCCCACTATAAACAGTGTTGGCGAAGCACTGCTTCCCCCTCCTGAGGCGCCGGAGTGTTTGCCAGAATCGCTTCGAGGCCGACCAGTAGTCCTTCTCCATGGCCTCACCGAACTCCTCCCAGGCCCGAGTTTTTGCCTCTGCCACAGCTCGGGCCGCAGCACGCTTGGCCTCACGGTACCCGTTAGCCGCCTCAGGAGTCCCACAAGTCAACCACAGCCGATAGGACTCCCTCTTCAGCTTGACAGCATCCCTTATTGCTGGTGTCCACCACCGGGTTCTGGGATTGCCGCCGCGACAGGCACCGCAGACCTTACGGCCGCAGCTACGGGCAGCAGCATCGACAATAGATGCGGAGAACATGGTCCACTCGCACTCTATGTCTCCAACATCCCCCGGAATCTGGTCAAAGCTCTCCCGGAGGTGGGAGTTGAATACATCCCTGGCCGAGGCGTTCCCAGCAGACCCTCACTATGCGCTTGGGCCTGCCAAGTCTGTCCGGCTTTCTCCTCTTCCAGCGGATCCAATTCACCACCAGGTAGTGATCAGTGGACAGCTCAGCCCCTCTCTTCACCCGAGTGTCCAAAACATGCGGCCGAAGGTCTGATGATACGACAACAAAGTTGATCATTGACCTCCTACCTAGGGTATCCTGGTGCCAAGTGCACTGATGAACACCCTTATGCTTGAAGATGGTGTTCATTATGGACAATCCGTGACTAGCACAGAAGTCCAATAACAAAACACCACTCGGATTCAGATCGGGGAGGCCATTCCTCCCGATCACGCCTCTCCAGGTGTCACTGTCGTTTCCCACGTGGGCGTTGAAGTCCCCCAGCAGAATAATGGAGTCCCCGGGAGGGGCACTATCCAGCACCCCCGACAGGGACACCAAGAAGGCTAGAAATAGCCGGGCTCACCTCGACGCACGGCTCCTTGAGAGGGGTTGGACACTCTTCCACTCTGGAGTTGCCCTTGGTGAGAGGTGCCAAGCTGGGGTGGGCATACTTGTTGCCCCCCATCTTGTCGCCTGTACGTAGGGGTTCACCCCGGTGTACAAGAGTGTAGCCTCAGTCCGCCTACGGGTGGGGGGACGGGTTCTGACTGTTGTATGTGCTTATGCACCAAATGGTAGTTCAGACTACCCACCCTTTTCGGAGTCCTTGGAGGGGGTGTTGGAGAGCGCCTCTCCGGGGGGCCTCCCTTGTTCTGCTGGAGGACTTTAACGCTCACGTTGGCAATGACAGTGAGACCTGGAGGGGTGTGGTTGAGAGGAATGGCCCTACCATTCTGAACCCGAGTAGTGTTTTGTTATTGGACTTCTGTGCTCATCATGGATTGTCCATAACTAACAAGGTGTTCAAGCATAAGGGTGTCCATATTTGCTCTTGGCACCAGGACACCCTAGGCCGCAGTTCGATGATCGAGTGTGTTGTTGTGTCATCTGATTTAAGGCCACATGTCTTGGACACTCGAGTGAAGAGGGGAGCGGAGCTTTCCACTGACCACTACCTGGTGGTGAGCTGGCTCCGATGGTGGGGGAGGATGCCGGTCAGACATGGCAGACCCAAACAAATCTTGAGGGTCTGCTGGGAACACCTGGCGGAGTCTCCCGTGAAGCTGAGCTTCAACTCTCACCCCCAGGAGAACTTCAAACACATTCCGGGGGAGGTGGGGGACATTGGGCCCGAGTAGGCAATGTTCCGCGCCTCTATTGCCAAGGCGGAGCTGGAGCTGTGGTTGCAAGGTTGTTGGTGCCTGTTGGGGCGGCAATCCTCGAACCCGCTGGTGGACACCCGCGGTAAGGGGATGCTGTCAGGCTGAAGAAAGAGTCCAATCGGTTCTTTTTGACCTGTGGGACTCCGGAAGCAGCTGATGGGCACTGGCAGTCCAAGCAGCATGAGGCAAAAACTCGGGTGTGAGAGAAGTTCTTAGAGGCCATGGAAAACAACTTCCGTATGGCTTTGAGGCGATTCTGGTCCAACATCCGGCTTCTCAGGGGGGGAAGATGTACACCGACAATACTGTTTACAGTGGGGAGGGTGGGCTGCTGACCTCAACTTGGGATGAGTACTTGGAAGACCTCCTCAATCCCACCACGTCTTCCACTGACGAAGCGGAGCCTGGGGACCTTGGGGCAGGCTCTCCAATCTCTGGTGCTGAGGTCACCATGGTGATTAAAAAGCTCCTCGGTGGTAAGGCCCCAGGGGTGGATGATATTCGCCCGGAATACCTTAAGGCTCTGGATGTTGTGTTTGTTAACACGACTCTGCAGCATTGCGTGGACAATGCGGGCAGTTCCACTGGATTGGCAGACTAGGGTGGTGGTCCCACTATTCAAAAGGGGGACCGTAGAGTGTGTTCCAACTATAGTGGAGTCACACTCTTAAGCATCTCTAGTAAGGTCTATTCGGGGTTTCTGGAGAGGGAGGTCCATCGGATAGTCGAACCTCGGATTCAGGAAGAGCAGTGTGGTTTTCGTTCCGGCCGTGGAACATTAGACCAGCTCTACACCCTCTGCAGGGTCCTGGAGGGTTCATGGGAGTTCATCCAACCAGTCTACATGTGCTTTGTGGAAATGGAGAAGACGTTCTACTCTGTCCCTTGGGGAATCTTGTAGGGGATACACCGGGAGTATGGGGTACCAACCCTTTGATACGGGCTGTTAGGTCTGTTCGTAACATTTATGGACAGAATTTCTTGGAGAAGCCAAGGTGTTGAGGGAATCTGTTTTGGTAGCCGTAAGATTGCGTCTCTGCTTTTTGCGCATGATGTGGTCCTATTGGCTTCATCAGTTCGTGATCTACAGCTCTCGCTGTAGCAGTTTGCAGCCGAGCGTGAAGCCGCCGGGATGAGAATCAGTGCCTCCAAGTCCGAGGCCATGGTCTTGAGCCAGAAAAGGGTAGAGTGCCTTCTCCAGTTTGGGGGGGGGGCAAAATGAGTTTCCTCCGCAGGGTGTCTAGGCTCTCCCTTAGAGATAGGGTGAGAAGCTCAGTCATATCGAAGGGACTCATAGTAGAGCCGCTGCTTCTCCACGTCAAGAGCAGCCAGTTGAGGTGGCTCGGGCATCTGGTTAGGATGCTTCCTGGATGCCTCCCTGGTGAGGTGTTACGGGCATGTCCCACCAGGAGGAGGCCCAGAAGAAGACCCAGGACACACTGGAGGGACTATGTTTCTCGGCTGGCCTGGGAGTGCCTTGGGATTCCCCCTGACGAGCTGGCCCAAGTGGCTGGGGAGAGGGAAGTCTGGGTCTCTCTGCTTAGGCTGCTGCCCCCATGACCCGACCCCAGATAAATGGAAGACAATGGATGGATGGATGGAGTATGTCATAACTGCAAACCTACCAAGATATTATCTGTCCACCTTAACAAACAAGACAGGCAAGGACAGCATTAATCAGAGAAGCAGCAAACCGGTCCACGGCATCTCTAAAGTAGCTGCAGAGATCCAAAGCTGAGGAGGGAGAATCTGTTCCTGTTTGTGCACATTACTACACTTCAACAGCTTTGAATACTTTTCCAATGCACTGTACATCGTTGATGCACCTTCTCCCAAGATATTCAGTTACTTACTAGACTGACCATACAACAGTGGTTTTGTGGCATAATCACTGCAGTAAATGGGCATAAAAGTATCCATATTTTACAGACAATAACAAAATAGAACAGTGCAAATATGTCACAACATTGCAGATAATGCAGATAATGTCAATGACCTTCTATATACCTACAATGGGTTGTGTCCTGTAGTTGCTTTACAAGGATGAAATCCTGTCTGCAGCAGGCCTCATTCAGGCCAACTGAGCCTGGTTCTGCTGGAGGTTTTTTCATGTTAAAAGGGAGTTTTTCCTCTCCGTTGTCGCTACATGCATGCTCAGTATGAGGGATTGCTGCAAAGTCGACGCCAGTGACTGTCCACTGTCTCTACATGCTCATCCGGGAGGAGTGAATGCTGCAAGTCACTGACTGGATGCAATCTGCTGGGTTTCCTTAGAAAGAAAAACTTTTTGTCTAATTTGAATAAATAACTAACTCACACTGCACTGTTCAATGGTTAGGATTAATTGGGATAAACAGTTGTTGGCACAATTATAAGAAAATAGAACATGACGGTCAATCTCCCTCAGTTTGGGGCTCCATGCAAGGTCTCACTTCGTAAGGCATCAATGATCATGAGTGAGGTGAGGGATCAGCCCAGAACTACACAGCAGGACCTAGTCCATGACCTGAAGAGAGCTGGGACCACAGTCTAAAAGAAGACCACTGAACACTGTAGAGAGACTGGGCTTCCTGGATGGACTAGATCAGGTAGAGCGTGTTGGATGATGGCAGTGATGTTCGGTTCTGTTGCTGGAAAACAGAAATTATAATGCCAAAACTATCACCCTTTTTTTTCTTCAACCAAAACAGATAAATTTAAATGTGCTTTTATTTACCTTAATTCTTAAAAAACTCTCCTTTCAAGAATGTCAGGTTGAGATGGTTAACTTTTATGCAGTAGTAAAGGCCAGTGTCAATGTGCCTAACTTTACTTATATATAGAATGAAGGTCCCTGGCCCTTGTTTTGCTGTAATGTGAGCAGATTCTGTATGAATAAAATGAAAAGAAAATGTTCCTCCCAAGAATTCAGGCCGTTGTCCAGGAACAAATCTGACCCAGTACAGCCATGAGTTATGCTCAGAGGTCAAGCGAGGACAGGTTAGGGTCACATCATCTCCAACATTAACAGTTTTTGTCTCAACAATCAGATTATCTTTGCATCCTATGAAAGAAAACAACAACAATAAAACAGAGCAGTGAAGAACATACCTGAATGTGCCAAAGGGTAACTCGGGTAGACATTTTGTAAAGGAACTGAGATTTTACACTTACGTCCAACTCCAGCAGTCAGCAAAAAATAAAAAAATGATTAGCATCTTCTCATTCATCAACTTGAAGCTTCATCTATATGAGAACGCATTGTCATCCGCATCATCTTAAAGGGATTCACTTTAATGTAACCATATAAAGAGGGCGGGGGCAAATTTAAAGCAATTTGGTTGGCTATTTGTAATGTTGCAATTTTACTCTGTCACCACAGTGGAAATAATATCAACAAACGTTCCACCCAAAACACAAACATCACCTTTTTGTTTCATCTTTCATGTTTGGTTTCCATCACTAGCAGAGAATATATGAGTACTTTTATCATGGTTTTGTCTTCATTTCAGAGAATATGGATATTCTGCACAGTGTGGTGAAGCTGTGATGAATTTACCCTTTTCCTTATGGGGACTAAGTATTTACAAGTACACATATTCTGTGGTGTAATATTTTGACTATTTTTAGCCAAGCTATTTTTACAGTAGTCTTACATTTTTTAATAGACAAAAAAGAGATTAGTTACATTTTGTCTTTTCTGTGTAAACTAGTAGATTGTCAAAGTCTAGGGTGCTCAGGCATAATGGTTTTAAGTTTGACTGAATCACTAGATCTTCTCTTTCCAGCAGCAGCAGTCTCCTGATCCGTGTGTTGGAGATCTCAACAGACAAGTTACTTCCATAATTTAAAGGCCAGAACATCTTCTCAAAGCAGAATCTTAGCACCAACATTAACCACGTGATATGAATTGGGCCTGCACAGCCATACTCACAATCTTCTTTCAGCAGCAAAAGACTGCATTGGATAAGTTCAGATAATACCTCGCTCGCAGCAACGAATCAGCATATTTGAAAAGTGGAGGGAAAAGGATACAATGTTTTAAAAATGTTTTGACAAATAAAGATCAGAAAGATGTAAGTTACATTTGTATTCACCCCTCCCTTTAATCTGATACCCTTAAATAAAATCAAATTCAACCAATTGCCTTCAGATATCACCTGATTTGTAAATAGATTCGTCTTTAGAGAATGAACAGCACAACGATGACCAAGAAACACACCAGACAGGCCAGGGATAAAGTTGTGATGTTAGGCTGGCAGGATAAGGTTGTAAAACAATACCCCAGTCCTCGACATCTCAGTGCTCTGCACTTAAATGATCCCCCGTAAATGGAAGGAGTATGGCACAACTGCAAACCTACCAAGATATTGACCGTCCACCTTAACAGGCAAGACAGGCAAGGACAGCATTAATCAGAGAAGCAGCCAAGAGGCCCACAGCATCTCTGAAGTAGCTGCAGAGATCCAAGGCTGAAGTGGGAGAATCTGTTGACGGGATAACTCCACTCTACTACACTTCAACAGCTTTGAATACTTTTCCAATGCACTGTACATCGTTGGTGCACCTTCTACTAAGATTTCCAGTTATTTACTAAACTGACCATACAACAGTAGTTTTGTGGCATAATCACTGTAGTGAATAGGCATAAAATTATCCATATTTTACAGAGAACACAATAAAACAGTACATATGTGTCGCAACATTGCAGATAATGCAGATAATGTTATTGACCTTCTATATACCTACAATGGGTTGTGTCCTGTAGTTGTTTTTCAAGGCTGAAATCCTGCCTGCAGCAGGCCTCATTCTGGCCAACTGTTGACTTGACTTCTTCATGAGACTTTTCCCTGCTTCTCCCAACTACAGTGTGAAGGTAAGACCCTGGTTACTAGAGGTGTCCCAATACCGACATCGGTATCGGGCCCGATACCAGCGTCAAGTAGTCATACTCGTACTTGTAAAAAGCACCCCGATACTCTAAACCGATACCACTTTATACCAGCTGGTGGTGATAATACACCAAGAGGTTATTTGTTGACCCTCCAAAAAAACAAGAGGAAGAAAAGCGACGTTAGATGGCAGGAGGGTGCGACAATGTCTGTGGTTTGGAAATATTTTAAAGTGAACACTGAGGATACTAAAAAAGCAGAATGTCTGCTGTGCTCTGCTAAGCTTTCACGAGGAGGGACAACAACGGTAGCCTCGGAATGACATTCCCCGCCGCCACCACATTGTTGAAAAGACATTACCAAAGATTTACAACTTCGTAAAAAAGCAGCCTGTTGCTGGACTGTTCCGTGAAAAACTTGACAACTGATATCTGGACCAGCGTCAGTCCATTATCTATTATTAGTTTAACTGCACAGTGGATTACTGACGATTTAACTCTCCAAAGAGCCATGTTACATGCAAAGCAACTTCGGGGTTCTCACACTGGCAATGCCATAGTAGGTGCATTTGAAGATAAGCTTAACATGTGGAATATTCCCAAAAGTTCTGTTCATGTTGTGCTCAGGGACAATGCCAAAAATATGATCAATTGACGCTGCCTCCCCAGCCTACCGTGCATCGCTCACACCTGCCAGCTGGCTGTTAATGAGGGTCTTTTGGCTCAGAGAAGCGTAGCTGAAGTAGTTGCTGTCGGACGTAGAATAGTTGGACATTTTAAACGCCTTAGCACCTTAGCATACTCCCACCTGGAAGATATTCAGTTGCAGCTCAACGAGCCCCTAAAAAGACTCCAGCAAGATGTTCCGACACGCTGGAATAGAACATTTTACATGCTCAAATCTTTCCTTGAACAGACGCGGGCTTTGGGAATATTTGGGTCTGAATATGAGCTACCAGACAACCTTGCTGCACACCAGTGGATACTTGTGGAAAGGACTGAGTACTAGCCCCGTTTGAGGAGTTGACGCAACAACTTAGCTCCGCTGAAGTTTTGGCCTCTGATCTCATTCCTGCTGTGACAGTGCTGCAGAGGTTTCTGAGCAGAGAAACAGATGAGGACGATGGCATCAAGACCATGAACGGAACCTTAGCAGCAGTCGTGAAAAGACGTTTCTGTGACTGTGAAAAAAACCCACTCTGTTGCATAGCAGGTAAATGAAATATGTTAATGTTTAGGTTTCTTATTCAAATGAGAGAGAAGAAAAAGGAAACTAAAATTTCTCATTATGATAAACACAAAAATCTTAACTATTAAACTCTTGCATTATTAACTTTGATTGATTTAGAAGTAATATGTCATATGTTCAAAAATAATTTGAATTATTATTGGTTTTTCTGTTGCCAACTAACAAGTACTTTCTGTTTCAGGTACAAAGATTGCTTTTTCTCAAGCATCACTGCTTCAGAAGCCAAGAATATGGTGATCACAGAGCTGCAGAAGATAGAGAAAAACAGGGGAGGAGTAATAGGGGAGGCTGAGAAGCAGCAAGATGTGGTGGAACCAGCAGCTAAAAAGATGCACAAGATGCAGGCCAACAGCAGTCTCACTCTGGACAGTGTGTTTGAGGAAATAGCACATGAACAAGTAATAGCAACAACAAGCAGTGCACCAGTGGGTCCTGCCATACAGGTAGAAACATACATTAAAATGGCCATAATATCTCGGCAGAATTAACCATTGCAATACTGGAAGGTAAACAAAGCGAGGTTTCCCATTCTGACACAAATGGCACAAAGATACCTTTCAGCACTATGCACTAGTGTAGACAGTGAAAGGCTTTTAGCTCAATGTCACATATTATAGATGAAAAAAGAAACAAGCTCACAGCTGATAATGCTGAGAAGCTTCTTTTCATAAAAAAAACCTCCCTCTCACTTCTCCAAAGATGGCTTGGCCTTCATAGACAGCACTAATATATGTAGCAGTTGTAACAGTAACCCCAATGCTGCCTTTCTCTTGCTTGCAGAATAAATGAACATGTAAACAGTAAATATGTAAGCTCATTGTAAGAACCTTGTATTTGGCTCTATGGTTCTGAGATTTGCCATAACTGTTCTATTTACCTTTGAAACAAAAGTTATTACACTTTATTCCTATTATTTAGTGAATTTTTGTTAAATGTTTAAATGAAGCAGTGTAAAAAAAATTTTACCATACATGTGGTACAGTTTACATTTTAATTGAAATGTTTGGTAGAAACATTCAGGAAAACTTGTAAAAAATGTAAATTTTACTTTTTTTTTATTTATCTAAAAGTATGCAGAGGGGACTGTAGGCCTATAAAAAAGAGCCACCCTGCTCTAAATAAATGTGCTTTCAAAAGTTATTGTGTGAGGTAACAACTTACTCGGTATCGGTACTTGGTATCAGCAAGTACCTAAACTGAAGTACTCGTACTCGGTCTGGAAAAAACTGGTATCGGGACACCTCTACTGGTTACCCTCATGAAAGTGCTGTCATCTATATTTAATTAAATTAAGTATATATATTTTTTTAAATGTAGTTTTCTACAAAACAAAAATAGCAAGAAAACAACAGAGCAGCACAAAAGAGAAAGAAAGACAAAAAAAAGGATACAAATCTTGATATAATCAATACAGCCCATTATTCTCTTTATTTTAAATTATAAAACAGCTGTTCAACAGTTAAGGAGTGTTTAACTGTAAGCAGCTGCAGAAACTCATTTGTTTGACCTATATAACAATAAAGTGAATTCCACCCTTTGCTGCAACGACTGGCAAAGATATAAAAGCACACTCAGATTATGCATACTGAGCCAGAATAAAGGCTGAGCACCATTCGTGGAAGCCAACCCACTCCGTCTATCAGCCACGTAGTCAGGAAGAGCACAGCAGTGTTTTGAGGGTGTGGCTGAATTCACACTGCTCTTCTTGTACGCTACGTTCATAAGATTACATTTAAAACAGCTGGTCTGTGAGGGAGTGCAGATGAAGGAACAAATATATGTGGAAAAAATGATTGTGCAGCATCATGAGATATAGATTACATGATCGACAGTATAGGTAAAAATATGCTGCAGACTAGCACTTGAATCAACAGTAAACAGGAATAAAAACAAGCACAGTGGAGAATTTTGCAGCACGTGCACCAAGTTATAAAGTGAAAGAACCTGCAACGGTTAAAACTGCAGTTTATACCAGACTGGAACATTTTGGTTTGCGGTGTTCATTTGATACAACATACAGCTGACCGAAGGGCAAAACATTTGGTCAGGCTGCAGACAGCGCCTGAGTGGTGTGTAACCACATCTCTTCTGGCTTGACTGTAGGCGTGAACTTTTGCTGCATCTCACACACATTCCGCTCTTGTTTGTTTCCTGCTTCTAAACAAGCTGTCCAAAATGTTCTGAATAATCAAATCAGGTCAAAGTTTGACATCAAATGATCAAAACAATGACTGTGGACTTAAAACAAGTCCAGGAGAAGGTAGGATAAACTCTGGTATTTTTATTTTGTGTTTATACAACCTCCTCTTTGTCAGCACAACACAGCTTCCAACACAGCTTCCACATTAAAAAGAAACAGACAAATGGCAACTAATGCATGTCAAGTATAGCATTTTGTTCATAGGCCTTAAAAATCTTTTAAAAGGGACTTCCTATTCAAAAGTAATTGCCTGCCTGTACAGTTATCTAAGTTGTTCAAGTAAAATGAAATGCTGATGCCTCTCGCAGCTTTGTTTCACCTCATATGTGGTTGAACTTTATACTCAGCTCTGTTCTGAGTAAATGGCTTCAGAGGTTGGTGAAAGGGCGGGAAATGGCCTATCGCATCTCTTGATTGTCACTGTAGCTGCTTACTGCATCATAGAGCTGTACATCTGGTAAGAAATAAAATCATCTCAGTAGATTTTAGCATTTTAAGAATGTAACATACATCATTTGACAACACCATGCTTGTGGGTTATACTAGTAACTCTTCTGCTTGTGGTTGTTGTATCATCAAAGGTACCATGCTGAGCTAAAAAATGCACACACCATGTAATCAAACTAATAAAATGTCCTTGCAGTACAAGACAATCACAAGTGCACTAATAGGTAAGGGTCATATACATAGTTTGTCAAAAGAGCAAATTAAAATTGCCGGAAGCAAACAATTCTATAAACACTCCTAATGAACTCACAAGTAACAAAATATGGTAAAACTATGAGGAAAAACAGCAAGATAATTGGAATCAGAGGTGACTTGAGATTGTTGTAAAGGAAAATGATGCACGAAGCATGACTGGTATGAGTTTAAAAACATACATTTCAATAAAACGGAAAGGGAGAATACCAAAAAAACAAAAACCACAACACATTAGCTTTGCAGTATGCAACATTGTTTGACAAGTCCTTATCTCTTTCTGTTTCACAGATAAAGAATGACAGAAACCACAACTGGAAACAGCTTTTTTAACTGCAGTCACTCAGACTCAACACACAGCTACAAACAGCTTGTCCTGAACTGCAATAATTATCTATTATCATTCAGCATTCATGCATATTAAAAAGGGCAAATATCTTTTTTTTTTTTATCAATTACATAACAAACGAGTTTAGGAGTTCCACTAAAACAACACAGATGGACAATCTTATATCTTAAATCTTATATTCTTAGCACAACATAGGGAAACCTCTGGTTGGTCAATTATTTCTTAGTTGTAAAAATGCTTACTGGGAATAAATCTTACTCTGTCGGATGTAGTTAACGTCCTTTTAAATGATGCCATATTTGCAAGAAATATGTATTTGCACGCTGAGCAGCGGAGTTCAGTGTCTGAGTGCCCCCTTGAAAAACTCATTCTTAGTTATAAGTTTTTTAGGTGTCTAAGTTCATTAAAAGAGCTTTTGGAGTCCCAAGTAAATTAGTTATGAAAAACATAAAATAATATGAAAGAAGCAATGTTGAGAGGTTTCATTATCAATCAAAAACCAGCTTTTCCTAGTTTGCTAAACAATTATCACAGCATGTGTGTTTGTACCACAGCACGATTCAAAACAACAGGCCTCTGGTTATTTGTTAGTATCTGTTTTTGTTTTATTTCTTTATTTTTATTTTTTGGAATACAGTGGGGAGAACTGCTGGCTATGGATAAGCGTAAATACAGTAAGATTGTTATTCACGCTGGCGGTAATGACACCCGCTTACGTCAATCGGAGGTCACCAAAGTTAGTGTTGCTTCGGTGTGTAAGTTTGCCAAAACAATGTCGGACTCCGTAATTTTCTCTGGTCCCCTCCCAGATTTAACCAGTGACGACATGTTTAGCCGCATGCTGTCATTCAACTGCTGGCTGTCTAGGTGGTGTCCAGAAAACAATGTGAGTTACATTGATAACTGGCGAACATTTTGGGGAAAACCTGGTCTGATCCGGAGAGACTGCATCCATCCCACTTTGGATGGATTCTTTCTAGGAATTTGGCCGAATTTATTAGTTCTCCAAAACTCTGACAACCCAGGGTTCAGACCAGGAAGCAGGGTTGTAGTTTAATACTCCTCTCTGCAGCTTCTGTACTGCTACCCACCCATTACCCTATTAAAACAGTGTCTCGCCCACGGCCAAAATTGAATAGATTAAAAAATAATCTAAAAGGAGGAAATCAGAAAAATCTCATAAAAATAAACACAATTTGGACCGAAAAGAAAAATAAAACAATTAAATGTGGCCTACTGAACATAAGATCTCTCTCTTCAAAGACATTGCTAGTTAGTGACCTGATTTGTGACAATCAGATTGATTTATTTTGCCTCACAGAAACCTGGCTGCAGCAAGAGGATTATGTTACTATAAATGAGTCAACTCCTACTAATTATTTAAATTTTCACATTCCTCAAAATACTGGGCGAGGAGGAGGAGTAGCAACCATCTTTCGGTCCAATTTATTGATTAGTCCCAGACCAATCAATAGCTACAACTCTTTTGAATATTTAATCCTTAGTTTTCCTCATCCAAATTGCAAAGCAATAAAACCACTTCTGTTTGTTGTTTTGTACCGTCCACCAGGCCTTTACTCTCAATTTTTAGACCAGTTTTCAGACCTTTTATCTGATTTAGTGTTAAATACAGATATAGTTATTATAGTGGGGGATTTTAACATTCATGTTGACACTGAAAGTGATAGCCGAAATATAGCCTTTAATGGTATCTTAGACTCAATTGGCTTTGCTCAAAACATTAACAAACCTACCCACCCTTGTCTTCATTCTCTGGACCTTGTGCTGACATATGGCATTGAGTGTAAAGACATAACAATATTTTCTCATAACCCTGTCCTGTCTGACCATTTCTTAATAACCTTTGAGTTTAATTTAACAGGGTACTCCACACCTGAAAGAAAATTTCATTATAGTAGATCATTATCAGACGATGCTGTAACAACCTTTAAAGAATCTATCCCACTTTTAATTTCCTCATTATCACTGAAAAGCACAGTGGAGGGCAATAATTCTGTTTCTGCCACCTTCACAAATTGATTCTTTTGTTCATAGTGTTACTTCATCATTGCATGATGCATTAGACAATGCAGCCCCCTTGAACAAGAAGGTAATCATTCATAGGAGGCAGGCTCCCTGGTTTAATTTAGATATGCATACTTTAAAGCACAATGTTAGAAAATTGGTGAGAAAATGGCGCTCTACACACCTAGAGGATTCCTACTTAATCTGGAAAAATAGCCTACTGTTGTATAAAAAGACACTTCGCCAAGCCAGAACAGCTTATTTCTCATCATTAATAGAAGAGAACAAGAATAATCCTAGGTTTCTCTTTAGTACAGTTGGTAAACTTATACAGAGTCATAGCTCTGTTGAGCCATCCATTCCCTTAGCTCTTAGCAGTCATGACTTTATGGGATTCTTCTTAAATAAAATTGATTCTATTAAAAATAAAATCTTTGACATACTCCCGAAGCTGATTACTTCGTCCTCAGCAAGTGAGACAACATTGGAAATAACTGCAGAACCTGATTTGTGTTTGGACTGTTTTGATCCTGTGGAGTTTCCTGAGTTATCAGAAATATTAGCTTCGTCTAAACCTTCAACTTGTATGTTAGACCCAATCCCAACCAAATTATTTAAGGAAGTGTTCCCTCTGATTATCAGCCCCATTTTAGATATGATTAATCTATCTTTAGTAAATGGATATGTACCACAGGCTTTTAAGTTAGCTGTAATTAAACCTTTACTTAAGAAACCTTCGCTTGATCGAGATGACTTGAAAAATTACAGACCTATATCCAATCTTCCATTCTTAACTTAAATTCTTCAGAAAATAGTTGCTAATCAAATGTGTGAGCATTTACACAGCAATGACCTGTTTGAAGAGTTTCAGTCAGGCTTCAGAGCTCATCATAGCACTGAAACAGCTCTCCTAAAAGTCACTAATGATATTCTTATGGCCTCAGATAACAGACTTGTGTCTGTACTTGTCCTCTTAGATCTCAGTGCTGCATTTGATACAGTCGACCATAATATTCTCTTAAAAAGGCTGGAATATGCTGTAGGGATCAGGGGAACAGCGCTAGGCTGGTTTAAATCTTATTTGTCTGACAGATTCCAGTTTGTTCATGTAAATGATAAATCATCTTTAAACTCCAGGGTTAATTGTGGAGTACCACAGGGTTCAGTACCTGGGCCAATTCTCTTTACTATATATATGCTTCCAATAGGTCAAATTATCAGGCAGCATAGGATCAATTTTCACTGTTACACTGATGATACTCAGCTTTACTTATCCATAAATCCTGATGAACCCAACTAGTTAGATAGACTACAAGCATGTCTTGAAGACATAAAAACTTGGATGACTTTAAATTTTTTGCTTCTAAATTCAGACAACACAGAAGTTGTCGTCTTTGGACCGGAGTCTTTAAAAAAGAAACTGCTTAGTCAATCACTTAACCTGGATGGCATTAAATTGACCTCCGGTAATAAAGTAAAAAACCTTGGTGTTACTTTTGACCAAGACATGTCATTTAAATCCCATATTAAACAGGTTTCTAGGATTTCCTTCTTTCACCTCCAGAAAATTGCCAAAATTAGAAATATCCTATCCAGGAGTGACGCTGAAAAACTAGTCCATGCATTTGTTACTTCAAGGCTGGACTACTGTAATTCTTTACTATCAGGATGTCCACAAAATGCAGTTAAAAGCCTTCAGCTGATTAAAAATGCTGCAGCAAGAGTTCTGATGAAAATTAAAAAGAGAGATCATATTTCTCTTATTTTAGCTTCCCTTCATTGACTCACTGTTAAATCCAGAATAGAATTTAAAATTCTCCTCCTCACATTTAAAGCCCTTAATGATCTAGCTCCATCATACATCAGAGATCTGATTGTTCCATATGTTCCTAACAGGGCACTTCTTTCTCAGACTGCAGGTTTACTGGTGGTTCCTAGAGTCTCTAGAAGTAAAATGGGAGGCAGATCCTTTAGTTATCAGGCTCCTCTCCTGTGGAACCAGCTCTCAGTTTTAGTCCGTGAGGCGGACACCCTGTCTACTTTTAAGGCTAGGCTTAAAACTTTCCTTTTTGATAAAGCTTATAGTTAGAATGGCTTAGTTTATCAGGGAGGGAGCCTTCCTCCCTCCCTGTTGGATGGAGTAGGGGGGGAGTCAGGTTTAGCCTAAACCGGCTCAGTTATGGTTGAGGTGCAAACACACCCTCCATTTCTGCTACCTGTATGACCCCTTCTCTTTCCCAATGGTTATAATCAGTCTGACAGAGAGAGGTATCCCAATCCTTGTGGTTTTTAGTATAACAATGACCATCAGTGGGACCCTTTGTGGGGTGCCTTGAGACGACGTTGTAAATAAGCGCCGTTTAACTAAATAATCTGAACTGAAACTATCTGTGTAGTTATGCTGCTATAGGCTTAGGCTGCTGGAGGACATAGTGACCACTTTCACCCTCTTCGCTACATTCTCACACTACTCTCCAATTTTGCAAGCTACACCTGGCCTGGCTCTGTGTCTACCTGTGACACCTTTCTGGAGAGGGGAATTGTCCGAGCTTCTGCTGGCAACAACTTAATGATCACCCTCTACCGATGATCCACATGGACCTGTCTTTTAGTGTTTAACCCTTTCTCTCTCCTAGACATGGTGATTGACTGAGCTTTACTGTAACTATCTGTATGTGCTCTCTTTCAGACCCTAACCTTGAAAACTGGCTCAGAGTTTGTCTGTTCTTTCTTTCTAGATGAAACGACTAAAGGAGCTACATCCATTAACATCTACTTTTCCTTCCCACAGAACGTACTCCTGGATCAGTCCTTCTTTGTTCTCTTTGTGTCTCTGCTCTGTTCTCTCTAACCCCCAGTCGGTCGTGGCAGATGGCCGCTCACACTGAGCCTGGTTCTGCTGGAGGTTTCTTCCTGTTAAAAGGGAGTTTTTCCTCTCCACTGTCGCTACATGCATGCTCAGTATGAGGGATTGCTTCAAAGTCAACGCCAGTGACTGTCCACTGTCTCTACATGCTCATCCAGGAGGAGTGACTGCTACAAGTCACTGACTGGATGCAATCTGCTGGGTTTCCTGAGATAAAAAACTTTTTATCCAATTTCAATAAATAACTGAATCTACCTGGACTTTTCAATGATTAGGATTAATTGGAATGTATGTACCTGACTTTTGTGAAGTGCCTTGAGACAACATGTGTTGTGAATTGGTGCTATATAAATAAAACTGAATTGAATTGAATTGAATAGAACAAGTATTTGATACACTGCCGATTCTGCAGGTTGTCCTAGTTGCAGAGCATTTAGAAAACTTAAATTTTTATCATAGCTACTCTTCCACTGTGAGTGACGGATTCATGACATAAGGATCACCTAACAACCAGTAAGAATCCCGGCTCTCACAGACCTGTTAGTTCTTCTTTAAGAAGCCCTTCTCTTCTCCATTCATTACCTGTATTAACAGCAGCTGTTTGAACTCGTTATATGTGTAAAAGAGACCTGCCCACTCACTCAATCAAACAAACTCCAACCGCCTCACTATGGCCTAGACCAAAGAGCTGTGTAAGGACATCTGGGATAAAATAGTAGACTTGCACAAGGCAGGGCTGGGCTACGGGAAAATAGCCAAGCAGCTTGGTGAGAAGGAATTGCACCAACAGTTGTTGGCACAATTATAAGAAAATGGAAGAAGTTCAACATGACGGTCAATCTCCCTCGGTCTGGGGCTCCATGCAAGATCTTACCTCGTAAGGCATCAATAATCATGAGGGAGGTGAGGGATCAGCCCAGAACTAGAAGAGAGCTGGGACCACAGTCTCAAAGAAGACCATTAGTAACACACTACGCCACCATGGATTAAAATCCTGCAGCACACGACAGGTCCCCCCTGCTCAAGCCAGCGCTTGTCCAGGCCCATCTGAAGTTTGCCAGTGACCATCTGGATGATCTAGAAGAGGAATGGGAGAAGGTCATGTGGTCTGATGAGACAAAAATAGAGCTTTTTGGTCAAAACTCCAGTCGCCGTGTTTGGAGGAAGAAGAAGGATGAGTACAACCCCAAGAGCACCATCCCTAACGTGAATCATGGAGGCGGAAACATCATTCTTTGGGAATGCTTTTCTGCAAAGGGGACAGGACGACTGCACCGTATTGAGGGGAGGATGGATGGGGCCATGTATCTGGAGATCTTAGCCAACAACCTCCTTCCCTCAGTAAGGGTATTCAAGATGGGTCGTGGTGGGTCTTCCAGGATGACAACGACCCAAAGTACACAGCCAGGGCAACTAAGGAGTGGCTCCGTAAGAAGCATCTCAAGGTCCTGGATTGGCCTAGCCAGTATCCAGACCTGAACCCAATCAAAAATCTTTGGAGGGAGCTGAAAGTCCGTATTGCCCAGCGACAGCCCCGAAACCTGAAGGATCTGGAGAAGACCTGTATGGAGGAGTGGTCCAAAGTCCCTGCTGCAGTGTGTGCAAACCTTGTCAAGAATGTTGAGGTAAAATAATTCTACCAGATATGATAATACGGCCTCAACCTCACCCCAGTCCGGATGTCGTGAGAATGAACAGAGAAGAGCAGGAAATTAAGATTAATACAAGTTTAATTTCAATTTTCTAATGCATAATTAAATACAAAAAGAATGATACAAAGAAAGGAAGATTACCTAAGGCCTTAAGGAGAGACTCAGATCAGCAAAGCTAGGCTGTATTCACCGAGTGGTCTCACCCACCATCAGCGTTAAAGCCTCTTATACCAGTACTTCAAAGCTGACTGCTAAAATTTCCTTTTAAGGCATTATTTACGAAGCCACAGGTCACTAATGGAGTCTTCTACATTCCTGTGCCCCCACTATAAATTAGTTACTCCCTATGGGAGTCCTTTTATTGCCTATATCACGACTAACAGCCGACATTTACTGCTCACAGCTGCTGACTAACATCCTGACCTGGGGTTGACCCTTCCTTCCTGCTGTGACTTCTCTCTCCCTGTGGTCCACAATACATGATATATTTCAGTTTTATGCATACACATGCAAACTGAACACATAGTATGATACTAAATGATTGTAAATCTCAACAAGAACTACAAGAAATGTCTTATATCTGTAATTGCAAACAAAAGTTTTGTTTTTCTGATGTATCAAATACTTATGTCATGCAATAAAAAGCAAATTAATTATTTTAAAGTCACACAATGTGATTTTCTGCATTTTTGTTTTAGATTATGTCACTCATAGTTGAAGTGTATGATACAAATTAAAGACTTCTACATGCTTTGCAAATGGAAAAACCTCCAAAATTGGCAGTGTATCAAATACTTCTCCCCACTGTATCTGTGTTTATCTGTCCTACGAGAAAAACCTATCCAGCTTTAACTATCAATCAAAAAAACAGCTTTTTTATATTGCTAAATAATTATCACAACGTGTGTTTATACCACAGCACGATTCAAAACAACAGGACTCTTGTTGCAAATTAGTTTTGTCTTCTAATATTGTGTTTTTATTTATTTAGTATATCTGTGTTGATCTGTCCTATGACAAAAAAAAAACTATCATTAGGTCTGTAACAATTTTCACAGATGCAACTCGTGTTTTCAACAGTGTTCTAAGTACTTCAGTACTTGAAAGCTTAATGCATAAACAGAATGCAAACCCAGGGTCAAATCCTCTGAAACATTTATAGTTGACCCATTCTAAGATAAGGTAAATTTCTGTATCAGGAGTTTCTATGTGGAGTTTGAAATTTGTACCTGCAATCTCCCAAATAGTAAAAACACAGATTAGATTTAATACTGGATTTAAATTGGTGCCAGCAGTGAATGTGATTGTAACTTGATCTTCTGTGTATATTTAATATTCACATGAAAAATATCAGTTTAAACTATTGGACAAATTTGTCATTTGAACATGAAATACACAAAGTTGATACATCTATTGTAATAGATGTACAGCCATTCACTAGTTGTATGTGATTTTCATACTAACTGAAAAATTACAATATTTTAATCGACCGATTACATTTGAATAATTTAATCGGACCACGTTTTCTAATCTATTGAATAGGACTGTATATTCGACTATTTATGCATTTGGATCTCAATGTCAGAATGTTTTAAAATGAAGTCACAATGGACAAGAAATGAATACTTTCCATAATAAGAAAACTTAAATGTCACATATTAACATATTTATTTAAATTCTATCAAAACCAGTATATGTTTCAGCTTTTTTACAAAGTGTTATCATTCAATCTCATTAATCTTAAATAATTTGACTTGTCTTTATTATTTTTTTTCACTGCTACTGTTTACATAATTTATTTTAATTACTAACAGCAAAAATCATTCGCTTTATATTTACATCACACAACTTATTTTAAAAGGAATAACTGGTATGCTGTTCATAGTAGCAAAGGTAAGGGTTGCTGTTTGAATTCATTCATATTTCTATAGACATCAAAAATATAAAAAAATACCTTTTCAACACGTGTCATTGTGCTAAGCAATGAGAAATAAAAGCCATACAGCCGTATTTACACAGGACCTTAAGTTTTCATCTATGCAAATTTTAAATAATCACAGGCAAAATAGAGCTTGATTCAAATGTTGTTTCAGTGTGTTAAAAAAGAAATAAATAAAATTTCCAACAATAATCAGATTTAATGAATTATTAATCAACCCCTAATCCAATGACACCACTGTAGACTGCCTCTGATTTTTCTTCGTGTCCTCTCTTCGATTTGGGATTTTTCCTGTTGGTGAATGTGGGAGCAGTGTAAACCAGCGAGACCTCATCTCTCTGAGGAAAGATTACATTTATGGAAGTATACGGTGAAAGCCCACAAGTTAAAAGCATATCTGCAGATAATAATGCTTAAACATCTTTTAAAAATTTACCTGTTGAATTTGCTGGTCATCATGGCCGCTTACAGCATCTGTTTATGATGCAACAGAGATGGTAAAGATAAGTTATAAAAACTATTTTTATACAATGTTAGTGATGCAGATGCATGATGAGTTACCTTTGGAACAGTGACAACTTTTCTTCCTGATGATGTAAACGAGAATGAATATAACAACCACATTTGCCATCAAAAAAGCACATAACAGAATTAAAGCTGTATTTGTCTTCTGCATATCCCACATGTTAGGTTCTGAAAGTAAAGAAAAACAATAATGTTAACTTTTTATTACAAAATAGAAAACAGAAAAATTCTTTGATAAATTCTTCCAGATTTGAAAGTCATATTCAATAAATTAGATTATTAATAAAAACTTAATTTCAGTAAATAAATTCACTAAGTTAAACAAATTTTATAGATTAATTACTGACTGGTGTTTTTACGTCTTTATTGCTGCTAACTGTGATGATTTTCCGCTTGCAGCTAATAAAAACACGACATTTGAGATTAGAATATCTATAATCAGATTAATTAAAAAAAACATTTTTAAAACAGGAAAGGTGGCTTAGTGAAAGTATGTTTAATACCTGCTTAAAGATTTTTATTTTGAAAAGGTACATTTTATTTCACAAGTAAACTTCATCTGAACACGTATTGTAATTTATTGAATACGACTGTACATCTTCTTCATATATGTTTAAAAGCTTTGCATTTACCTTCTATGTCCAGTTTTGTTCCATTACCAAACAGTACCACTCCACAGGAGGCCACAGCACAATAATAAGTCCCAGCATCATAAGCACTGACGTTCTTAGAGAAGTTGTAGACACACTTTCGTCCAGAATGATCCTCAGGACTGTTCTCACATTCATAACTACGGTTTCCATGAGCATAAATGAAACTGGGGTAAGACTTATTCGATCCAGTTTGGAACCAGTACACCCTATGATCCGTTGGACAAGTTTTATCTTGAGAGTTAAAGAGGACTGAACACTGTAGAGAGACTGGGCTTCCTGGATGGACTAGATCAGGTAGAGCGTGTTGGATGATGGCAGTGATGTTCGGTTCTGTTGCTGGAAAACAGAAATTATAATGCAAAACTATCACCTTTTCTTTCTTCAACAAAACAGATAACTTTAAATGTGCTTTTATTTACCTTTAATTCTTAAAAACTCTCCTTTCAAGAATGTCAGGTTGAGACGGTTAACTTTTATGCAGTAGTAAAGGCCAGTGTCAATGTGCCTAACTTTACTTATATATAGAATGAAGGTCCCTGGCCCTTGTTTTGCTGTAATGTGAGCAGTTTCTATAACATTAGTAACATTAAAGGAATATGTTCCTCCCAAAAATTCAGGCCAGTATCCAGGAACAAATCTGACCCAGTACAGCCATGATCTATGCTCAGAGGTCAAGCGAGGACAATTTAGGGTCACATCATCTCCAACATTAACAGTTTTTGTCTCAACAATCAGATTATCTTTGCATCCTATGAAAGAAAACAACAACAATAAAACAGAGCAGTGAAGAACATACCTGAATGTGCCAAAGGGTAACTCGTGCAGACATTTTGTAAAGGAACTGAGATTTTACACTTACGTCCAACTCCAGCAGTGAGCAAAAAATAAAAAATGATCAGCATCTTTTCATTCATCAACTTGAAGCTTCATCTATATGAGAATGCATTGTCATCCGCATCATCTTAAAGGGATTCACTTTAATGTAACCATATAAAGAGGGCGGGGGCAAATTTAAAGCACTTTGGTTGGCTATTTGTAATGTTGCAATTTTACTCTTGTCACCACAGTGGAAATAATATCAACAAACGTTCCATCCAAAACACAAACTGTCGTGAAGCAACATCTTTGGTTTTGTTGTGGTCTTGTGTTTTCTATTAGTTTGAAATTTCTCTAAGTTCTTTTAGTAGTTTATTTTCTATAATTTGTTATGGTTTTCTTATGACTATTATTATATTCGTTGTATTCTAGTTCTCTTGTATTTCTTGTAGTTTCTAGTTCAGTTTCCCTTTTAGTATATCTGTTTATTCAAGTTTAAATAATTGTTCACCTGCGCTCTTTGTTTACTAGTTTATTTTCCCTGTTCCTTCTCGTCCTGGTTCCCTTTCTTCGGTTTAGGTTTTGTTTATTTTCGGTCAGAGTTTCTTTATGGGTTCTTTGTTAATTATTAGGTTTTGGTGTTTCTTCTATTCCCTGTAGTTTCTCGGTTTACTTTAGTTAATGATTATTCTAGGTTCTTATGTCTCTTTTGGTTTATTATCTTCGTCCATAGTTTTGCTTAGTTCTGTTTCCTTGAGCATTGTTATTTATAGTTTTGTTTTTGTAGTCAGGTTCTCTAAGTTATGTTCTTATCGAGCTTCCCTCGTGTTTCATTTTGTTTCTAGCCTTGTCACCTTAGCAACTATTCACATTCCTTCAGTTCTCTACTACCTGATCCACACCTGAATTCCATCTCATCTGATTACCTGCCTCAGCTTCTCATTGGTCCATACTCCACTTCCCTCTGTTCATAAGCTCTCTGTTTTTGTTTGTTCCTTGCTGGTTCCTTCCGTTCTCCACCCATGTCTATGTGCTTTTTGTACCATGTTCCTGCTAAGCCAACTTTGTAAGTTGTGGACTTTTCATCTTTGTTTAGTACCTGCAATGTTTTGCTTCGTTTTGGAAGAATCTTGGAAATAAAGCTGAAGACTCCTTTAAACATGCTGCTGCCTAGCTCTTGTCTGCACGTTGGTCACTCTAAACCATAGAACGCGACACAAACATCACCCTTTTGTTTCATTTTTCATATTTGGTTTCCATCACTAGCAGAGAATATATGAGTACCTTTACCATGCTTTTGTCTTCATTTCAGAGAATATGGATATTCTGCACAGTGTGGTGAAGCTGTGATGAATTTACCCTCTTCCTTATGGGGACTAAGTATTTACAAGTACACATATTCTGTGGTGTAATATTTTGACTATTTTTAGCCAAGCTATTTTTACAGTTTTCTTACATTTTTTAATAGACAAAAAAGAGATTAGTTACATTTTGTCTTTTCTGTGTAAATTAGTAGATTGTCAAAGTCTAGGGTGCTCAGGCATAATGGTTTTAAGTTTGACTGAATCACTAGATCTTCTCTTTCCAGCAGCAGTATCAGTCTCCTGATCCGTGTGTTGGAGATCTCAACAGACAAGTTACTTCCATAATTAAAGGCCAGAACATCTTCTCAAAGCAGAATCTTAGCACCAACATTAACCAATTGATATGAATTAGGCCTGCACAGCCACACTCACAATCATCTTTGAGCAGCAAAAGTCTGCATTGGATAAGTTCAAATAATAACTCGCTCTTTTCCACCTATTAAAAAACACCAGGAAGGCTGGAAGATCTTATTTGATATTGATCCAGTTGATTTGGTATTTTGTTGGTATTTTTGATCTGTTCCTGCTCCTGCACACCTGATTAAATAAACAGTATTACCTCCTAAATATACCATGAGGTTCTGCAGAAACCTGATGATGACCCATTCAGTTGAATAAGGTGTGTGGTAAAAGGCAGACATCAAATAAATGAAGACACTGACCGCTTAGAACCAGGGTTGAGAACCACTGTTGTATAGTGCCTTAGAACAGTATTCATACCCGTTTTGACATTTTCACTTCACAGCAACGAAGCAGCATATTTGAAAAGTGGAGGGAAAAGGATATAATGTTTTAAAAATGTTTTGACAAATAAAGATCAGAAAGATGTAAGTTGCATTTTTATTCACCCCTCCCTTTAATCTGATACCCTTAAATAAAATCAAATTCAACCAATTGCCTTCAGATATCACCTGATTTGTAAATAGATTCGTCTTTAGAGAATGAACAGCACAACGATGACCAAGAAACACACCAGACAGGCCAGGGATAAAGTTGTGATGTTAGGCTGGCAGGATAAGGTTGTAAAACAATACCCAAGTCTTCGACATCTCAGTGCTCTGCACTTAAGTGATCCCCCGTAAATGGAAGGAGTATGGCACAACTGCAAACCTACCAAGATATTGACCGTCCACCTTAACAGACAAGACAGGCAAGGACAGCATTAATCAGAGAAGCAGCCAAGAGGCCCACGGCATCTCTGAAGTAGCTGCAGAGATCCAAGGCTGAAGTGGGAGAATCTGTTGACGGGATAACTCCACTCTACTACACTTCAACAGCTTTGAATACTTTTCCAATGAACTGTACATCGTTGGTGCACCTTCTACTAAGATTTACAGTTATTTACTAAACTGACCATACAACAGTGAATAGGCATAAAATGATCCATATTTTACAGAGAACACAATAAAACAGTACATATGTGTCGCAACATTGCAGATAATGCAGATAATGTTATTGACCTTCTATATACCTACAATGGGTTGTGTCCTGTAGTTGTTTGTCAAAGCTGAAATCCTGCCTGCAGCAGGCCTCATTCTGGCCAACTGTTGACTTGACTTCTTCATGAGACTTTTCCCTGCTTCTCCCAACTACAGTGTGAAGGTAAGACCCTGGTTACCCTCATCAAAGTGCTGTCATCTATATTTAATTAAATAAAGTATATATATATTTTTTTAAGTATTTTTCTACAAAACACTTTTTTGTATAAAAATAGCAATAAAAACAACAGAGCAGCACAAAAGAGCTAAAAAGACCAAAAAAATGATACAAATCTTGATATTATCAACACAGCCCATTATTCTCTTTATTTTAAATTATAAAAGAGCTGTTCAACAGTTAAGGAGATTTTAAGTGTAATCAGCTGTAGAAACTCATTTGTTTGACTTATATTACAAAAATGTGAATTCAACCCTTTGCTGCAACGAATGGCAAAGATATAAAAGCAAACTCAGATTATGCATACTAAGCCAGAATAAAGGCTGAGCACCATTCGTGAAAGCCCACCAACTCTGTCTATCAGCCACGCAGTCAGGAAGAGCACAGCAGTGTTTTGAGGGTGTGGCTGAATTCACACTGCTCTTCTTGTACGCTACGTTCATAAGATTACATTTAAAACAGCTGGTCTATGAGGGAGTGAAGATGAAGGAACAAATATATGTGGAAAAGCTGTATATTTGCAATATATTTGACCCAATCGACAGTATAGGTAAAAATATGCTGTAGACTAGCACTTGAATCAACAGTAAACAGGAATAAAAACAAGCACAGTGGAGAATTTTGCAGCACGTGCACCAAGTTATAAAGTGAAAGAACCTGCAACGGTTAAAACTGCAGTTTACACCAGACTGGAACATTTTGGTTTGCGGTGTTCATTTGATACAACATACAGCTGACCGAAGGGCAAAACATTTGGTCAGGCTGCAGACAGCGCCTGAGTGGTGTGTAACCACATCTCCTCTGGCTTGACTGTAGGCGTGAACTTTTGCTGCATCTCACACACATTCCGCTCTTGTTTGTTTCCTGCTTCTAAACTAGCTGTCCAAAATGTTCTGAATAATCAAATCAGGTCAAGGTTTGTCATCAAATGATCAAAACAATGACTGTGGACTTAAAACAAGTCCAGTAGAAGGTAGGATACACTCTGGTATTTTTATTTTGTGTTTATAAAACCTCCTCTTTGTGAACAAAACACAGCTTCCACATTAAAAAGAAATGGACAAATAGAAACTAATGCATGTCAAGTATAGCATTTTGTTGAAAAAAAAAATTAATTAAAACCGACTTCCTATTCAAAAGTAATTGCCTGCCTGTACAGTTATCTAAGTTGTTCAAGTAAAATGAAATGCTGATGCCTCTCGCAGTTTTGTTTCACCTCATATGTGGTTGAACTTTATACTCAGCTCTGTTCTGAGTAAATGGCTTCAGAGGTTGGTGAAAGGGCGGGAAATGGCCTATCGCATCTCTGGATTGTCAGTGTAGCTGCTACTACACTGCTCATGTTTCTGTGGTTTTTGGTATCATAGAGCAGTATGTCCAGTAAAAAACAAAATCATCTCAGTACATTTTAGCATTTTAAGAATGTAACATACATCATTTTACAGCATAATGTTTGTGGGTGACATTAGTAATGCTTCTGCTTGTGGTTGTTGTGTCACCAGAGCTACCAAGCTGAGCTAAAAAATGCTAACAATGTAATCAAAATAAAAATTTTCTTTCAGTACAAAGAGACAATCAGAAATGCACTAACAGGTAAGAGTCATATACAGAGTTTCTCGCAAAGAGCAAATTAAATTTGCAAGAAGCAATTAATTCAATAAACACTCCCCAAATAAAGGAATGAGAGATGACAACCTGGACATTGTTGTGGAGGAAAATGAGGCTCAAATCATGACTGGCATGAGTTTACAAAGACAAATATTTAAAAACATTAAGGGAGTATACCCAAAACACAAAAACCACAACACATTAGCTTTGCATTGACAGCAGTGTCTTACAAATCCTTAACTCTTTCTGTTTCACAGATAAAGAATGACAGAAACCACAACTGGAAACAGCTTTTAACTGCAGTCACTCAGACTCAACACACAGCTACAAACAGCTTGTCCTGAACTGCAATAATTATCTATTATCAACGTTCAGCGTCCATGCTTATTAAAAAAGGCAAACATCATTTTATTAGACTCAATTACATGACAAACCAACTTAGGAGCTCTAGTAATACATCACAGATGGACCATCTTATATCTTAAATCATATATTCTAAGCACAATGTAGGCAAATCTGTGGTTGGTTGATTAGTTCTTTGTTGTAAAAATGCTTGCTGGGAATAAATCTTACTCTGTTGGATGTTGTTAACTTCCTTTTAAATGGTGCCATATTTGTAAGAAAAATGTATTTGCTGGCAGAGCAGTGGAGATGAGTATCTGAGTGCACCCATGAAAATCTTGTCTAATCCTTAGTTAGATTCTTACTTAGTAAGATTTTTAAGGGGCTAAGTTCATTAAAAAGTGTTTGAAATACCAAGTCAGTTAGTTACCTTTCATTCATATTTACATTACTGAAAGTATAAAAAAACCAAATGAAATGAAACAAGCAAAGTTCAAAGGTTTAATTATCAATCAAAATACCAGCTTTTCCTAGTGTCCTAAACAATTATCAAAGCGTGTGTGTTTATACCACAGCATTATTCAGAACAACAGGACTCTGGTTGAAAATTAGTTTTGAAAAATTGCAATTTTACAAAATCCTTAAAATACGCTGGCTTTAACAATTAATGGAATAATGACTTTTACTATTTCTAAATTTGCTAAGTTGCAAAGTGAGCATGACCAGATTCATTGGTATTTGACCAGTATTCCTGCACAAAAGCCGTAACAGCAGCGTAGATCTTCTTTGTCTCTGGGTTTGCGTTCATTTTTCCACAATCAGCATTCATTGCTAAGAAGATGACAGTGGTGTAAACATTCACCTGCTGGTTTTTGAATAGTGTGCTGTTTGCTTGTAGTACAGCTGAAGCTGAAATAACAAAAAAGGCAAAAATACTGATGACAATAAACATTTTAAGTAGATTTAAAAAAAAAAAATGTATGACTTAGTTTACCGTTGCCATTGCTTTCCTTGAAGGCACAAATAAGGACAGCTAAAACGATTAGGCTTATGGCCAAGCCAAAATAACAAAAAATGTTGACCTCCTGTGACCAAATGCTGGGTGCTGCAATAAAAACAACAGGAAGATAATTTAACAATCCAAGATAATATTATATGAGAAACATTACTAAATATCCTTAGGTGTCAGTTACAGTATTTCTGATGAAGGATATTTTGCTTAGTTTGTAACGTTGTATAAGGCTAAAATCAAACAATACTGTGACCATAGTCATGCTTAAAAAGTAAGTATAGCCACTTATATTTAATAGGTTATGAATAGAAACGTTATCTGTTCCTCAGATTTTAAAATAAGGTGAGTAAAACCTCAGATGTACAGTTAAACATGTCACCAATGTCATTCTTTTTTTAATCAAAAATGCTCATTTAAATTTATGAGACATTAAAAATCTTAATTAATTTATTACAGTGTTAAACCCACTTTGGCAGCTATGACTTCATATATTGTATGACCTCATTGTTCCTTAGTTTGCATTTATCCAATCTTTTTTACCGACTTAAGCAAGATTTCTGTGTAAATACTCTGCTATATATTCACTGTATCAGCATAGTTGAAGCAAATGTTCTAATAAAGGGAAAAATACTTTTACCTTTGATATTTGGTTTAACTCCATTTCCAAATAATATCTGTCCACATGCAGCCACAGCACAGTGATAAGTCCCAGCATCAGAGGTCTCAGGAAAGTTGTAGAAACATTTCTGTGCAGAGGGCGCTTCAGGACTCTTCTCGCATTCATCTCCACTGTTTCCTTGTAGATAAAGTAAACTGGGATGATAATTATCTGATCCAGCTCTGAACCAGTACACCCTATCATGTGCTGGACATGTTTTCCTCTCAGAGTTAGAGAGAACCGAACACTGTAGAGTCTCTGGGTTTTCTGAAAGTACTTGACCAGATGGAAACTTCGGAGGGACAACAGTTACATCTGATTCCTGTCCTGTAAAAAAAAAACATCTTTTAACCTGACAATGAAAAGAAAATTACTAATAGGTACAAAAAGGCAACTATAAATCATTTGATACCTTTAATCTTCAGAAATGTTCCGTTCATAAATATGAAGTCAAGTTGTCTGACTGTAATACAGTAGTAAAGTCCAGTATCATTTCTCTGAGCTTCATTAATATGAAGAAGAAATTCTCCTCTGTCTTGCTTTGTCTGAATGTGAGGAATCTTGGAAACATCATCGTCCATGAAGTTAAATGTTGCTCCAAGAAATTCAGGCCAGTTTCCAGAAACAAGACGGATCCAGTAAAAGGTTTCTCGGTAGAGAGCAGAGGTCTGGCGAAGACATGTCAGGGTCACATTTTGTCCAGCAGTCACGGTCTTTATCTCAAACTTATTTTCCGTGCAAACTGGAAAACAAAAACAAAGTGATTCATCGTACAATCAGTGATGTGTAGGCAGGTGAAGACAAAGTGTCTTCAATGTCCTAAATAATAAACAGTATTGCCAGCTTTGTTTCACCAAAACATGTATAGTTGGTGTCGGTTTCAGTCATACTTACACCCAACTTTTATCATAAGCAGAAAATATACAATCAGCTGCATTTTGTCTTTACTCCTCTGCACGTACAGTACAGCAGATCATAGAATGGGTCAAACTAATGTACTTATGTTAAGGGGGAGGGAGCTATTGAGAGTGGTCTGATTGGCCATTGACAGTGATTGTAATCTATGTAAATCATGTCAAATATATTTTCTAACCCATACGCATCGAAGCAAGCTTTAATACATTGCCTAGCGGGGTTACCTCAAAACTGGTCTGTTTCACATTACTGGGATTCTTCAATGAGCATGTCTAGCTTTGTAGAGTTATAAATAAATAAATATTGGACCCAAGATAAGTACCATTGGTATGTGGACAAATCATCTACTTTTATTTTCAACTCTGCCCATTTTTTGCACCACAAAAGAGCGGAGGAGTACCCTCATTACTGCAGATGAGGCCCCGTTCCATCTATCCATCTTTAACACAATCCTACCATAACCTGTGAACAAGGCACCAAGATAGAAAAACTCCTTCATCTGAGACTGACCCACGAGCCAGAGAGAGCAATCCACCCATATTGAGAACAATGGCCTCAGACCCAGAGGAGATGACTTTCATCTTGGCCAAAAGAAAATTTTCTCATACAAAATTATTAGTTTGTGGATAAAATTGATATTAAACATGTCAGTATTTTTCTCCACAAAATATATTTCTAATGACGTTAAATTGACACCAGATGTCGGCAACAATTTAAGTATCCCACTCATGTAAATAAATCAAACCATATTAGTTTATAGATTAAGTTAGGTGTAATAAAGTGGAATGGAACAGGGAGAAAGTATTGAAGATGTGAAGAAAATGATGTCATCAAGGCATATATCAGAAAATATTAAATCAAGGCACAAACAAAATAAAAGACACATAAACTGACGACCTATAAAAAAGTTTCTCACTATCAAGGTATTGCACTGGAAAACCAAAAAAGTCTGACCATTGCAAAATATACTAATGGGAATGGTAACAGCTATTTCTGTAAACTGCTGTAGAGTGGGGCTCAGATGGCTCAGGTGGTAGGGGGTGATCCTGTAAGCAGTGGGTTGCCGGTTTAAACCCCAGTCTGTCCTGGCCAAGATTTCACCCACCTTCTCCCTGCAGATGGTGGTCAGAGGGCCTGGTGGCACCAATTATATGGCAGTCCCACTTCTGTCAGTCAGCCTCAGGGCAGCTGTGGCTACAATATAGCTTACCACTGTCAGTGTGTGAATGTATGAATGGACGGATAACTGTAAAGTGCTTTGGATAAAAGCGCTAGCTATACAAGTGCAGGTGATTTATTGTTCCATTGAGTGCCATTGAAGCCATAATCCAAAAGTGGACAGGACAACATTTCACCATAAACTGCCCACAACCAGGAGCCCCGCTTAAGATTTCTGACAGGAAAAAATCACAAGAGTTGTCAAAGACTCTTAGAGATCTTAAGAAAGAAGTGGAAATGGCATATGCAGTTTTTTCTAAAAAAAACAAGAAATGAACTCAACAGTAATGGCCTCTGTGGACACTCGTGACACTCACTGCTGAAGGGTGCTGAAGCTTGATTAAAGTTTGCTGCAGAAGATTTGGACAAGCCAGTGAAATACTGCAAAAGTATAGTCTCGTCAGATGAGGTCACAGCTGAACTCTTGTCATAGTACATATCCTGTTTGGAAAAGGAATGGTTCTGCACATCAGGAGGGACAGTGTGGTGTGGGCTGTGTTACACCGTATGGTGCTGGCAGAATTCATATAACAAAAACAAAAGGTGAATGAAGAAATACACTTTTGACAAGAATCTGAATTTGAAACAACTGTGATTTCCCAAGCAAGACAATATTCCCTAACACACGACCAAGGAAACTTTATTGATTTCAGAGAAGGACAGTACAACTGCTAGATTATCCCAGTAAACCAGCTAACTAGTACCAATTGAAAATCTATGGAAAGAACTGAAGACCAGAGTGCATGGAAAGGACTTCCAGAACCTTTAAGATTTGTGTAGATGGTTTATGTAAAAAAAAAAAAAATCACACATGATGAGAGCAAGTGACTAGTTTCTCCATAAAGAAACTACATCTTTGCAAAACCATCATCACCAAAAACTATTTTTCACAGTATTTAATACATTTCTGTAAATACGTTAAGGACTTTTTATTATTTCATTTCAATATTATACCCAAATCTTTATTTGAAGAGTAATTTGCTTCAAATTCTTGGTATGTGTGGAAGACTTGGGTCAATGACGGCATCTCGTGTGAATTTCTTGTCAATAGAGAAAATTTAGGGCTGCACGGAGGCGCAGTTGGTAGCACTGTTGCCTTGCAGCCAGAAGGTCCTGGGTTCAATTTACAGCCGGGGGTCTTTCTGCATGGAGTTTGCATGTTCTCCCTGTGCATGCAATGGACTAGCGACCTGTCCAGGGTTTACCCCGCCTCTCATCCATAGACTGCTGGACATGGTCACCTGCTTCCCCGCGACCCACTATGAAATAAGCGGTAGAAAATAACTGACTGATGAGAGAAAATTTGATGTTCTTCAAGACTTATTTTATCAACTGTACATATGCTGACTAGTTATGCCCCTTTCCACTAGTCACTAGGCTTTTCAGGCTTCTCCGCGTAACCGTTATTATTTTTAGTACCTGCTTGCTTGCGGTTATAACTGTGCTTAGTTGTGGTGAAAACGTGATGTCAGAAGACTGTCGATCACGGATTGGGTAGGGGGGCGCCGTAATTAGTAATAACAAACATATAATAACAAACTAATATCTTCAACTGTTAAATCTTTGTATGCTGGGCTTGTTGTGTATATGAACACTATAGCAAGCTAGCTCTAGGTAGCATTAGCTTACCCTCACATGTCCTTTAGCTTATACCGCTCCATGGCTTCCCTCTCTCACCTTTACTTATCCACAGTGCTTCGTCATGCCGCCCGCAGCCTTCTCTGGCTCTTACTCTCAGTCTGACAACAGCTAAAGACCAAGCAGCAGGTTCTCCGTGGCTGTTGTGTTTGTGTCACTACGAATCACATCACGTTACGTTTTCGAACAGTGGAGCTGCCTTGCTATTTACAATCCCGCCCACATTGAGATGGTTCTCGATTGTGATGGAAGACGAACCAAACTGTGTAGAGTAGAACTGGCCCGAGATGAACCGTGCTAAGTAGGTACTAATGGAACAGGAGCATAAGTCTGTTAATAATATAGTTATAATCTTATTCAGACAGAAAAATGTCTGTTTAGCATTATCTGCTAAACCTACATCAGTTGCAGGACACGGGGCAATAAAGACTCTGTCCAGGATGAGCCCCAAAGTTTTGCCTCTTCCATCATTTTATCCTGATAATGAGTGGATGGTGAAAACATTTGAGTCATTAGATGTGTCAAGCTGCTTTTCATAGCTAATAAATATCAAATGTAATGTAAAACTAAACAAAATATTGTTTTTAATGTATTTAAGGTAAACACTAATGAACTCTGCTCTAATTGTTAAATAATTCAAGGGGACTTGTACGGTCACTTTTTTATACATAAATGTATTTGATTGATTCAAAGCTGACTAATACACAACCCTGCAGTAATGTCTAGACCACTTGGTTAAACCACAGTGTAAAGTATCTGTTTTACATTTGCCTGTTCATTAAAAAAGCTGAAAATTCCTTTGATGCATTAGCACACAAAAATAGGCAAACTGAATGTAGTAAGAATTGAAAAGCTCCACCTTCTCAAGGAAGCGCCTCCCTCTCACTGTGCCAGTCACTTAAGTAGGTGGAGCACAAAGAGAAGAGTTGGGGAGGTGTTTGTCGGCACATCTTCTACCCTCTGCCTTTCAGGGAAGCGTTGTCAGTGAAATGCATGCATCTGTAGGTAATAAAAGCAGATAATGCCACTAAAATCAGCCAGGACTGGTATCCACAACAGGAGATAATTTCACCATTGTGTTTATTTATAAAAGAGGATGCTTATGCTTGCATTGAAACAGTGACACAACACACAAAAGATATTTAAAAAATAAATAAAATGTTCAATAAATTTAACCCAAGACCAGAAATTAAAATTTTAAAATATTTTTGTCAAACATTTCTTTTAAAAGCAAAACCTAGTGTGAAGATTGAAACTTCTTTAAGCAACTGAAAAAATTAGTTAGCCACGTTCTAGATTGGATCAGTTTGATTTGTGGCCGTATTTATGGCCGACAATAAAAGTCAAAACACGTAGTCAAACTACAAAAAATACATATAAGAAAAAACAAAGAACTCTTTCAGATATTTATTTCTGCCTTCATTTACACACAATGCATGTTCACATTTAAATGAACAGTCAGTCATTTTCTACCGCCTATTCCACAGTCGGTCGCAGGGGAGCTGGCACCTATCTCCAACAGTCTATGGGCGAGAGGCGGGGTACACCCTGGACAGGTCGCCAGTCCACCGCAGGGCAACACACAAACAACCATGCACACACTCATTCATACACCTAAGGGCAATTTAGAGTGACCAATTAACCTAACAGGCATGTCTTTGGACTGTGGGAGAAGGTCGGAGTACCCGGTGAGAACCCACGCATGCACGGGGAGAACATGCAAACTCCAAGCAGAAAGACCCCCGGCCGGGAATTGAACCCAGGACCTTATTACTGCAAGGCAACAGTGCTACCAACTGTGCAACCGTGCAGCCCTTAATGAACAATAAAGTAAAAATATAAATATATATTTTTTTTATTAAGTCTTCATAGTTTTTTATTCGCTGTTTTTCATTTTACTAATGTGCATAGACCTACTTGCACCCTAATCTAAAGCAATCATAAAATGGCACATGGGAATTTAAGCACTGCTGTGGTTGTGGTTTGTTCATGGGAGTGTGTGAAAATAAAGGGACTTTCATTCCTGTCCAAGCAGCAGCTTCACTCTAAAGAAAAAAATAATAAGCATATTTTTACCTGTGCAAAAAATACAAGCAAACAGACATACTAATGTTGTTATGACTAATTTACCTCAGGTATAAGCACACAATTGCACATGCACAGTTATGCTGTCATGAATTATTTCAGGCATGTGTTTCAGTTGAGCGTTTTTCACTGCTAGTTTGTAAAAAAAAAAGGAGTATTATCACATTTATTCATTGTTTCTACATTGGTTTTGTAACACAATGATGCAGTAACAGGTAATGTACGAAAACCAAAATGCTGCAAATTTTGTACTTCAAATTCATAGCAGCTGTATCATTAAAACACTAAACTTATCTTAAATTTGACTTTAAAGTAATTAGAATTAAAACACATCTGTACTCTTTCATGAAAATGAACATGATGGAGCTTTTTTCTCACTTCATTTCCTGTTGAAACAAAGCATGTGATGCATGTTTTCACAGCTTTTGTGGTTGGTCGAAGGGCTGAAGACCTCCTACCACAACTCGAGTCTGTCAGAATAGCTGCTGAAAACTGCTTTGCTTGTTGACAGAAGGAACAGTGTCAAACTGGGTTTATAAGATGATAAAGTCTCATGTCAGTAATACTCTGATAGATTTAGGAGAAAGGTATGATGATCAGAAACATTATTATAAAAATAATGTGTATCCATTGCATAGAAACCTCAATGGAAACAATAAACACATGATTGTGTGGACAGTATATTAAATACTCATTGGAAACTAGTGTTGAACTTTGCAAACTTACAAGGATTGCATTAGGAAGAAGACAAATACTGACTTTTTCAAATGTACTTTAATTTTACAAGTATGCACATGTTGAAAATAGACGGGACTGGATGGTGGTGAGAGAAGGTTCAGTTGTGTCAGAAGCCATTTGAACACACCTTAGTTGCTATTCTAACTGCCATAGACGTTTAAGTGTCACTATCAATGATAATTTAATTCTGTCACAACAAATATACTGTAAAGTTGTTCATCTTTTAACATCACAAATGAAATAATTTAAGGACACCAACAGTCCAGCTTCTTCGAATGTAGATGTATAATACCATATCACAATAAAGAAACATCTCTCGACAATGGCACAGGTTTGACTTGTGCTCCTTGCTTTTATGTTACACAGAAACAATCAAGACAAAATTAATTTAAGATCATGTAAATTCAAAAGCTCCACCCCATAACTGATTGCCCAGCTTCTTTTTCCGGGCTGTCTCTTTAGCAGGAGGGGCGTGAGGTGGAGATGTAGGGAGGTGTTTGTGGTCACACTGCTGACCTAAAAGTAACTCTGACAGTTGGAGAAATGCATTCACGTGCAGGTGTTCGAAAGTCTCATCTGAAAAGCTGATGACAAGAAGTTGCAACCACAGTCATTTAAACCCCTGGGAAGAAAATTTTATAAAAGACAGCCTGACCTGTTGACTAAAATGTCAATAAAATTCAGACTAGGAGATGATAGCAACACTGGGCTGTTTTCAAAACAGAAGGTTTACAATTATACAAAATCCAAAGTCTTAAAACCAATCAGAGTAAAACAAATCATACTAAATTAATATCACTTTGCTGGTGACTCAACTTGCTCCCTTTTCTGCGTCTTCCGGAAGCCGATAGTGTATCAGGTCTTGCTAAACTGCTTCAGTGGTTGAACGTTGAGCAGTAAAACAACTCGCTGCTGCTTCTGTCTGTTTGCGTGGTTGTTGAATGTGGGTTTGTTTATTGAAACAAATATAACAAGACAGAGCTCATGGGCAACATAATACTTGCTGAGATTGATGTAAATAAAGCAAACACATAAGCCTTACCAGTTAAGGAGCAAAAATACAGCAAAACGTTAGAAAGTTCAGTAAGTCAGTAATTGACTTTTACATAAAGGACTAAGCAAAATCAACAAGCTATGGTGTTTGTGCCTAAAGATTGTTTTCAAATTAAAGCCCTGTCCACAGGAAACAAGGCATTTTGCAAAATATTGATTTTCTGCTGGATCACACCTCCTGGCCTCACCTCCAATTTATTCTGCATGCCAGTGGCTCGATATCCTGAGGTTATCAAAAGCCATGACAAAATGCATATTTAGCACATGCCCACTTTGGCCTTCTGTTATAACTACAACAGAGAAACATTTTTTATACGTATTTTTGCTAATCTGTCTCACTTTGCCCCAACTCTGTATCTGTAATAAAATTGTTGTGGTACAATCTTTATTTTATTAATGCAGAGTGTTTTCTTGCTTTTAATTTGGATATAAATTTAGATGGAATCACCACCTGCTGGCAGAGCATAGCTATTACAGCACATTTGATTGGAGAGTAAGGGCGCTTTCACACCAGGACAGTCTTGGGGACTCTGTTTGATTGGATGGGGAATGTTAAGGAATTTCACATGTTTATTAGGTTTGGTTGACTTTCATACAAGCTGTACCAAACAATTTGTCCAACATCTCACAGCTACAACAGCTGCTCATTTGGGGCCATCACAAGAAGATTCCCAATGTAAGCACAAGGCAGCTAGTTATTAAGCACATTATATGTATGAAACAAATGCAGTACAGCAAAAAAATAAAGTGGAGAGGGAGAGACTATGACATGGTGCTGTGGATGGACACTGAGTTTGGTATCGGTCAAAAGATTTTTTAACTTTTTTGACTGCCCTCAGTGACTATATGAAACCACCCTGACTGTAGACCACAGCTGTCAAACTAATGTCCTCATGGACCATTTGCTGCGACCCTTAGATGTGTCACTGATTCAACACACCAGAATCAAATAGCTTGGTCATGTAGACCATGTAGAACTTGATGACATGCCAAGTAGGTAATTCAACCATTTGATTAAGATGTGCTGGACTAGGGTTACATCTGAAGTGGGGAGATGAAGTATTTGATACACTGCCGATTTTGCAGGTTTTCCCACTTGTAAAGTATGTAGAAGTCTTAAATTTTTATCAACTGTGAGTGACGGAATCTAAAACAAAAATCAAGAAAATCACATTGTGTGATTTTTAAGTAATTCATTTGCATTTTATTGCATGACTTAAGCATTTGATCACCAAACAACCAGTAAGAATCCCGGCTCTCACAGGCCTGCTAGTTCTGCTTTAAGAAGCCCTCCTGTTCCTCACTCTTTACCTGTATTTACTGCACCTTTTTGCAATTATTATCTGTGTAAATGACACCTGTCCACACACTCAATCAAACATAATCCAATTATAAGAAAATTGAAGAAGTGCAAGATGACGGTCCATCTCCCTCAGTCTGAAGCTCCATGCAAGCTCTCACCTCGTGGGGTATCAATGATCATAAGAAAGGTGATGGATCAGCCCAGAATTACACAGCAGGATCTAGTCAATGACCTGAATAGAGCTGGGACCACAGTCTCAAAGAAGACCATTAGTAAAACATTACGCTGGCATGCATTAAAATCCTGCGGCGCATGCAAGGTCCCCCTGCTCAAGCCAGCGCATGTCCAGGCCTGTCTGAGTTTGCCAATGACCATCTGGATGATCCAGAGGAGGAATGGGAGAAGGTGTCTGAGAAGGTAGGTGGCCTGATGAGATAAAAATAGAGCTTTTTGGGTCTAAACTCCACTCACCGTGTTTGGAGGAAGAAGGACAATGAATACAACCCCAAGAACACAACCCCTACCGTGAAGCTTGTAGTTTGAAACATCTTCTTTGGGGATGCTTTTCTGCAAAAGGGACAGGAGGACTGCACCGTATTGTGTAGAAACGTCTGATATCTATAATAGCAAACAAAAGTTCCTGTACCAAATATTAATTTTTGTTTTTCTGATGTATCAATACTTATGTCATGCAAACAAATGCAAATGAATTACTTAAAAATCACACAATGTGATTTTCTGGATTTTTGTTTTAGATTTCATCACTTAAAGTTCAAGAGTACCTATGATAAAAAATTAAAGACTTCTACATACTTTGCAAGAGAGAAAACCTGCAAAATCGGCAGTGTATCAAATACTTGTCTCCACTGTAAGACTTACGGAATGGCTCCCAATAATCTTTGCTTTGGGGCAAAGCCATGGCTAACATACACTGTATTTTGGGTCACACCAACCAAATCAATGAATTTCAGTGTTACAACCATTTACATGGCTAAAAGAATTGCATCAAAGTTCATGTACATGTAAAAGTAAACAGACAAATTCTTTTAGCAATATATGTCAAATATGATTCCTGATAGAGGTTAGGAGACTTGACCATAAGGGACATTTTGAAGAACATTGGGCTCAGTCACATTAAATGACTGAGATCAATGCAACATTTATATCCCCATAAAACATATTTGAACGTCCAACTTAAACAGACATTTCCATTGTCACTTTATCAAACCCTTTCATAATTGCTTCCTTTCAGCTCCTGTTCAGGACACTTCATTTTCTATAGATCATTTGTTTTTTCTACGGCATCTTTGCTAAACGAAGAACAGATCTCAGAAAATGACTTTCAAAGAGTTTCTGTCATAGAAACGAACATTAGCATAAAGACAATACCATGTAAATTAAAAAGGGCCTACCTGCTTACTAACTGTCGTGGCCTGATTATCTTCAACATTTCAGCCAATCACTAGAAAATACTTAAGCTAAACCCTTCATTTGCGCAAGAGGAAATTGGCTGCTTTGATTCTGTTTCTAAATACGATATGTAAGTTTGTTTTTTGAAAGAAAAACATGATAGCAAGTTTCGGTTTGTAAGTAAAACATCAGCTTTCTTCTCTTCAAGCAGAGTGGGGCTAGTAACCCACCATTTTAAACATGGTAATTACATTTAGTATATGGGCGTCTGTTTCAGCTCATACTTAAATCTTTTTCTTTAAATTTGAAAGTAGGTTTAGATAAACTCCCTCAGCCATGACCAAGCTCCCATTTACACCTTAAACAGCTTCTTTGCACTCTTTGACACTTCAAGTAGCAGAAGGACTACATACCCACCTCAGCCGGAGGTGCAGCACCAGCATCTCGTCTTGCAGCTGCACCAAGTGACCTCCATTATGAGGATGATCAACATCAACAAGGTTGCAGGTCCAGATACTAAAATCATGTGCTGACCAACTTGCAAGGTTTTTTTCGGACATTTTCAGCCTCTCGCTGCAGCTATCCATTGTCCCTGTCTGCCTGAAGTCAACCATCACCTCCCTTATTGCTTACCGTCCTGTTGCCCTGAGCCTGGTCATTAAGAAGTGCTTTGAAAGGATCCTCCTGAAGTACAACAAGGACGCTATCCCTACTGGCCTGGACAGCCTGCAGTGCGCCTACAGGGTGAATCGATCCACAGAGGATGCCGTTTTTTTGTTTTTTTGTTAGGATGCTATTTGTCTATTTCAGGAAAATGATTTGGAAACATCACATCAAAAACAAATAGACTCAGAAACAGTTTCTTTCCTAAATCAATGAAGGCAATTATCACCCTGCAGGCAGACACTAAACATCCCTGCTGACAATCAAACAAACCACCAGCCCGTCTCAGATTGTTTCAGCACAAGCTGCACTTTGTGAAAATACTAAATACTACATGCCAAATTTCATGTACATATGTTCTCTTTTTCTATAAGTGTTTTTTAATTTCTCTGTAACCTGTCTGTAACCTGCATGTTTATCCTTTGAGCCGGATCTCAGCTAAATTTCATTATGGTGACATAATGACAATAAAGAATCTTGAATGTTAAAATGTACATTGTACTATTGTCTAAATCACTTTTGTTGTGGTGCATCCATCTGTCTTTTTTCTTGTACTTAATGTTATTGCCTTTGCATCTGGATTGGGATCCTTGTACAGTCTAAAACTGCCTCCACGATGTCAAATAATTCAGAGCTAAATTAATAAGAAACAATCTTTATGATGTTGGAGTCACAGTGAAGTTAGATAATGTTCATCATTGTAGAGAGTGTATAGCGTTATTATCGTGCCATTGCCTTGACATCTGAATAGCACTTACATAAATGAACAGGTTTATGATGCATCGAGTTAACGACTAGATGAAATCAACTGTCAAATGTTTGTACATGCAGATTAGGGTTTGTTCAGGAGGAGGAATTGCTGCTAAGTCAGTCAATCAATGCAATAGGCTGGCCAATAGGCATAGAAATACAGCTTTGTACCATTTGGCATATTAACTGAACATGACTGCAGTGTTTTATAATAAGGATCAAAATAAAATGAATATAACTGACTTTGAATCTATCTGTATGATTGGACTGAATTGACCATATATTTCTGTTTAAAAACCTGAAAGTTCAATGCATAAACAGAATGTAAATTCTGTTAAACATTTATAGCTGACCCATTCTAACATAATAATAGTAAAAAACAAAGATTATGGATCTAAAAGTGGTGTCGTAAATGTGATCATAACTTATTGCTCCGTCTATATTTAATGTTTACATGAGAAATGTCTGTTTTAACTGTTGGACAGATTTGTCCATTGAACATAAAATACACAAAGCTGATACATTTATTGGAATTGATGTACAGCCTTTTACTGGTTATATATGATTTTCATGCTGACTGAAACATTGCAATTATACAAAATCCTTCAAATACGCTGGCTTTAACAGTTAACGGAACAATGACTTTTACTATTTCTAAATTTACTAAGTTGCAAAGTGAGCATGACCAGATTCATTGGTATTTGACCAGTATTCCTGCACAAAAGCCGTAACAGCAGCGTAGATCTTCTTTGTCTCTGGGTTTGCCTTCATTTTTCCACAATCAGCATTCATTGCTGAGAAGATGACAGTAGTGTAAACATTCACCTGCTGGTTTTTGCATACTGTGTTGTTTGCATGAAGTACAGCTGAAGCTGAAATGAGAAAAAAAGGCAAAAATATACTGATGACAATAAACATTTAAAGTAAATTTTTTAAATAAAAAATGCATGACATAGTTTACCGTTGCCATTGCTTTCTTTGACGGCATAAATAAGGAGAGCTAAAACGATTAGGCTTATGGCTGAGCCAAAATAACAAAAAATGTTAACCTCCTTTGACCAAATGCTGGGTGCTGCAATAAAAACAACAGGAAGATAATTTTAAAAAGATCCAAGATAATTTTATATGACAAGCATTACCAAATATCCTTAGGTGTTAGTTATAGTATTTCTGATGAAGGATATTTTGCTTAGTTATAAAGTTGTATAAGGCAAAAATTAAACAATACTGTGACAATAATCATGCTTAAAAAGTAAGTATAGCCTTGAAATTGAAAAGTCATATGGTCCTTTGATCTTAAAGTAAGGTAAGGTAATAAGTAAAACCTCAGGTTGTACAGTTGAACATGTTACTAATGTCATTCTTTTTCTAATCAAATATGCTACTTTAAATTTGTGAGAAATACAGTGTTAAACCCACTTTGGCAGCTATGACTTCATGTATTGTATAACCTCATTGTACATTAGTTTCCATTAATCCAATCTCTTTTTACCTGCTTAAGCAAGTTTTCTGTATAAATACTTTGCTATATATCCACTGTATCAGCATAGTTAAAGTAAATGTTCTACTAAAGAGAAAAATACTTTTACCTTTGATATTTTGTTTCACTCCATGTCCAAATAATATCTGTCCACATGCAGCCACAGCACAGTGATAAGTCACAGCATCAGAGGTCTCAGGAAAGTTGTAGAAACATTTCTGTGCAGAGGGAGCTTCAGGACTCTTCTCACATTCATCTCCACTGTTTCCTTGTAGATAAAGTAAACTGGGATGATAATTATCTGATCCAGCTCTGAACCAGTACACCCTATTATGTGCTGGACATGTTTTCCTCTCAGAGTTAGAGAGAACCGAACACTGTAGAGTCTCTGGGTTTTCTGAAAGTACTGGAGATGGAGACTTCGGAAGGGCAACAGTTACATCTGATTCCTGTCCTGTAAAAAAAACATTGTTACTATCACAGCCAGAAGAAAATTACTCACAAGTAGCAAAATGATTCTGTTATGATTTTTTGTTTAAAGTTTCGCCTTTAATTTGTAGAAAGGTTCCATTCAGAAAGATGAAGTCAAGTTGTCTGATTTTAATACAGTAGTAAAGTCCAATATCATTTCGCTGAGCTTCATTAATATGAAGAAGAAATTCTCCTTGCTCTTGTTTTGTCTCAATGCGAGGGATCTTAGAAACATCATCAAATTCAAAGTTAAATGTTGCTCCAAGAAATTCAGGCCAGTTTCCAGAAACAAGTCGTATCCAGTAAAATGTTTCTTGGTAGAGATCAGAATTCTGGCGAGGACATGTCAGGGTCACATTTTGTCCAGCAGTCACGGTCTTTATCTCAAACTTGTTATCTTCTGTGCAATCTGGAAAACAAAAACAAAGCGATTTATTGTGCAATCAGTGATGTGCAGGCAGGTGAAGACAATGTGTCTTCATTGTGCTAAAATAAAAAACAGCATTACCAGCTTTGTTTCAAGAAAATATGTGTAGTTGGTAAAGATTTCACTTATACTTACATCCGACTTTTATCATAAGCAGAAAATATACAATCAGCTGCATTTTGTCTTCACTCCTCTTGAGACTGCACGTACAGTACAGCAGATCATAGAATGGGTCAAACTAATGTAATTATATTTGGTGGGAGGGAGCTATTGAGAGTGGTCTGATTGGCCATCAACAGTGTTTGTAATCTATGTAAATCATAAGCATGACTGGGATTTTTTAATGACCATGTCTAGCTTTGTAACGTTATAAAAATAAATAAATAAATATTGGACCCAAGATAAGTACTGTTAGAGTTAGAAAGCTGAGCGGACAAGCAGACAAGTGTACAAGAAGACACAAGGTGAACCAAGTAAGTTTAACTTGCAAGGGTGAGACAGTCCTCTGCCAAAACAGCGACTTCCTTCTCACAAAGGAAAAATCCTTGTACCAGCCTTTTATTCACAACTCACATTCCTACAAGCAAAAAGCGGAAATTGCTTCAGCCAGTTCTTACAGAGATCTCAACCTAAAAGTGAAGTCATTCCCATATATGGTATAAGCTTGTCCTGTCCAGGGAGTGATCCACTCCAGACCGCATTCCTTAACCTTCCAAAAACACTTTTTCAAACTAAAAATGCAATCATAGGAATTTGAAATCATCTTAACTATAGTAGAACTTCAGGCGTAAACATGATTTAAACTAAACAATGATAACTTATATACATTTTTCCAACAATTCCATCCTGTTTATTATTGGTTAGTTTAATATCACATCCATTTATACAGTTCCAAAAGGCTTTATGCAAACACCTCATTAAACATTAAACCTAACAATAGTTTAATTGTTGATTCCTCCTCCATAGTGTCATCATAGTCCTGGTCCTTGTCCAGAAGCTGGTAATCCTGGGACAACATTGTACCACCAATTCCTTCGACCATCCTTAATATCTTTGCTCTGATACAGGGGACAACGCTCAGAGTAAAAAGGCAAACAATAATAACACAGCGATGACAGGGGTCATGATTTTCAAAAGCAGTTACCACCACGGTCCAGAAGTAAGCCACAAAAAAAAGGCTTCCTCGGCCTGGGATGGACATCCTGCTGCATACCCCTTTTAAAGTAATTTAATTCGCGTATAGCATTGCTCACTCTGTGTCCATCTTTGCTGTCGGTCTCATCAGGGATGTAGGTGCAGCAGGTCTCGTTTAGGAGAGTGCAAACTCCCCCAACCGAGGCCGTCAGCAGGTCCAACACCATCCTGTTGTTATGATTCTGGCCCGTCTGCCTGCTCTGCTCTCATTCATGCAATTAACTCATCTGCTTCACCCGTCTGCTGCTGCGCAATCACTGTCATGCCACACACCTGTGGAGCTGCAGTTATATACAGCCCTCTGACAGGCAGACGGTGCCGGATTTTCGAAAAAATTTGTGAGTAGTTATCCAGCGTACCTTCCCGACTGATCTCGTTCCATGACCTTGCCTTGCCTTACGGATTATTCCCTCTTGCCTGCTCCTTGTCTGACGGATTGGATTTTGGATTTCGACTCTGTTTTCTGCCTCTGGTTTATGTCTTTGCCTGCCCCTTGTCTGACGCCTCTAGCCCTGGAATTCGACCCTGTTTCTGTCCCTGGATTTACGTCTCAGCGTAGCCACTGGTTTATTCAGCCTGAGTCCACCTGGCTCTCTAGTCTGCCTGGACTTATTGTCAAGAGGACAATCACAGCTCTCTGTGTTCCTGTCACAGCGTCAGCTCGTGACAGGAACTGACTGCTGCTCGTCTGCTCTCTGATCCTGAGTTTCTGAATAAACCCTTTTACTTATCACTTTGTTTGGCTGAATTTGGGTTCTCTGTCTCTGGTCGTGATAGTAAAATCTGGCCAAAAGATGGACCCATCGCCAACACAGCAGTGGCGCACTAATGTTGATCACTCGATTGCCCGTCTTAATTCTGGCATGGAGGAAATGATTTCTATGCTGTGCTCCATGACTCCTGCTTCCACGCCAGCGTCCTCACAGCCTGTTTTCCCCAGAGTTCCTGATCTTTCCGCTGTGGTAAGAGAACCTAGACTCACGCCTCCTGAGCTGTTTAGGGGAGATCCTGACCAGTGCCGTGCTTTTCTTACTCAATGTGAGATTCATTTTGAGCTTCAGCCTTCTTCGTTCCCTTCTGAGCGCTCTAAGGTGGCGTTTGTTATTTCCCTGCTCTCTGGAAAGGCTAAGCAATGGGGCACTGCTGAGTGGCAGAATGATTCGATCACATGTGCTTCTTATTCTGCATTCTCCAAGGAGCTCATCAGGGTTTTTGATCCAGTTCTTCCTAGTCGTGAAGCTGCCAGAGGTTTACTCTCCATTAAACAGGGAGAGAGAAGTGTTACATCTTATATCATTGACTTTCATTTACTGGCAGCAGACAGCCTTTGGAATGAGCATGCTAAAATGGATGCTTTCATGCAAGGTCTGAATGAGAACATCAAGGATGAACTGGCTACCTGGGACTACCCTGCCTCCCTTCACCAACTTGAGGACCTGGCAACCCGCATCGATTTGCGGCTCACAGAAAGGAGGAGGGAGAGGCTTCATAGACGGGTTAACTCCCCTTCAGCTCACAGTCCTGTTCCCCACCTAGAACCCAAGGGTCTTCCACCCCCTTCTGATCACTGTTGTGACCCGGAGCCCATGCAGTTGGGTCGTTCAAAGATTTCTGCGGGGGAGCGAGATCGACGAAGGAAGAATAACTTGTGTTTTTATTGTGGTGGAAAGGGTCATGTTGCATTCAAGTGTCCGTTAAAAGCCCAGGCTCAGTAGAGGTGAGGAGAACTCTACTGAGCCGAAGTCAACTGTCTGTCTCATGCTCTTTTCCTGCAACTATTCAAGTGTCTTCCACTTCTCATCAGGTGTCAGTATTCATTGACTCAGGGGCGGACACGGAGTTTATGGATGAGTCGTTCGCCAGGGACCATGACATCAAGCTCCTTCCCACGTCTGACACCCGTAATGTCCTGGCTTTGGATGGTCATAGCATCAACAGTTCATACTACAAGACGGAGGTAATAAAACTCACACTGGGGGGCAATCATCAGAACGAGGTCACATTCAGTATCGTCAACTCTCCTAAACTACCCATTGTTTTAGGGGCCTCCTGGTTACAAAAGCACAACCCCTATATTGACTGGCAAGCCAAAGAGATTTTGGGCTGGGCTAAGTCCTGCTCGGCCACTTGCCTGTCTTCTGCCTCTACAGATATTATTCCGGAGAATGACATTGAGGAGACATATCCTGTAGTTATCCAGCGTACCTTCCTGACTGATCTCGTTCCATGACCTTGCCTTGCCTTACGGATTATTCCCTCTTGCCTGCTCCTTGTCTGACGGATTGGATTTTGGATTTCGACTCTGTTTTCTGCCTCTGGTTTATGTCTCTGCCTGCCCCTTGTCTGACGCCTCTAGCCTTGGAATTCGACCCTGTTTCTGTCCCTGGATTTACGTCTCAGTCTAGCCACTGGTTTATTCAGCCTGAGTCCGCCTGGCTCTCTAGTCTCCCTGGACTTATTGTCAAGAGGAAAATCACAGCTCTCTGTGTTCCTGTCACAGCTTCAGCTCGTTCCCCGGAGGATTTGGATCAGTCGGCAATCCGACTTCAATCTGTCGGACGCTTCCTCATTAACTGTCTGGATCGCTTCCTCCGCTGGATTCTGTGCCCCATCACCAGACTGAGAAGTGGTTCCTGGAAGCTGACTGCTGCTCTTCTGCTCTCTGATCCTGAGTTTCTGAATAAACCCTTTTACTTATCACTTTGTGTTTGGCTGAATTTGGGTTCTCTGTCTCTGGTCGTGATACCTGTTCTGCAACACCAAGGTGCGAAGAGCTGTAACTTCTGTGGACAGTCCTGTAAGAGTTTATCTGGTTGCATTCACAAACAGTCCCAGTCGATAATCTATAGTTTCTAATCTAAGCATGTTCTTCCCTACTCCCAACCATGGGAATAAACTTAGCAAAATCTTGTCTACTTTTAAGGCTAGGCTTAAAACTTTCCTTTTTGATAAAGCTTATAGTTAGAGTGGTTTAGCTTGCTCCCTCCCTGTTGGATGGAGTAAGGGGGAGTCAGGTTAAGCCTAAACCGGCTCAGTTATGGTTGAGGTGCAAACACACCCTCCATTTCTGCTACCTGTATGACCCCTTCTCTTTTCCAATGGTTTTAATCAGTCTGACAGAGAGAGGTATCCCAATCCTTGTGGTTTTTAGTATAACAATGACCATCAGTGGGACCCTTTGTGGGTGCCTTGAGACGACATTGTTGTAAATAAGCGCCGTCTAACTAAATAATCTGAACTGAAACTATCTGTGTAGTTATGCTGCTATAGGCTTAGGCTGCTGGAGGACATAATGACCACTTTCACCCTCTTCGCTACATTCTCACACTACTCTCCAATTTTGCAAGCTACACCTGGCCTGGCTCTGTGTCTACCTGTGACACCTTTCTGGAGAGGGGAATCGTCCGAGCTTCTGCTGGCAACAACTTAATGCTCACCATCTACCGATGATCCACATGGGCCTGTGTTTAACCCTGTGTTTAACCCTTTCTCTCTCCTAGACATGGCAATTGACTGAGCTTTTGCTGTGACTAACTCTATGTGCTCTCTTTCAGACTCTAACCTTGAAAACTGGCTCAGAGTTTATATGTTCTTTCTTTCTAGATGAAACGACTAAAGGAGCTACATCCATTGACATTTACTTTTCCTTCCCATAGAAAGTACTCCTGGATCAGTGCTTCTTTGTTCTCTTTGTGTCTCTGCTCTGTTCTCTCTAACCCCAAGCCAGTCATGGCAGATGGCCTCTCACACTGAGCCTGGTTCTGCTAGAGGTTTCTTCCTGTTAAAAGGGAGTTTTTCCTCTCCACTGTCGCTACATGCATGCTCAGTATGAGAGATTGCTGCAAAGTCAACACCAGTGACTGTCCACTGTCTCTACATGCTCATCCGGGAGGAGTGAATGCTGCAAGTCACTGACTGGATGTAATCTGCTGGGTTTCCTTTCCTTAGACAGAAACACTTTTTATCCAATTTGAATAAATAGCTGAATCTGACTGCACTGTTCAATGATTAAGATTAATTGTAATGTATGTACCTGACTTTTGTGAAGTGCCTTGAGACAACATGTGTTGTGAATTGGAGCTATATAAATAAAACTGAATTGAATTGAATTGAATTGAACTGAATTGAATTGAATTGAGTTGAATTATTTCCTGTTGATCTATGCTTGAATTCCTCAGGAACATCTGATCCGCACACAATTTCATGTGGCTTCACACGGATATGTTCTCTCTTACTCCTATTTAGGGAAGGTTGAACTGAAATGACATAAGTGTGATCAGTGAGATAAACGTGCACAAACACCACTCCAACTTGGAGGCAACCGCAAATAAATGCCAGTTCCACACATCCAGTGAAATCCATCTATTGCATAAGTGCCCTTTAGATCATAGACTTTTCCCCCTGGTTCAGCTTGGTGGAAAGAATAATTTGGAATAAGAATAATATTAAGTCGTGTTACACATGCGCATTGGAATAGTCCCCACTGGGATGGAACCACTGCCTACGATACAATTAGAAAACTGGGAACCTGCAAGAAGCTCAACATAGTTGGACCCAGAGGTTGTAACATTGAACTGTTTAAATTCCGTAACATCATAGTTGTAAAATGTTGCATTACCCATTACCATGCGGAAACTGGTACTGACCAGGGGTAAAAGTAGTTTTAAATTCTTGCCGGTACTTAGGGGCAGAACGTGTGTGTGTTAATTGTTACACTCATCTGTGGCCCCCTCGATATATCTCTCTCTCTCTCTCAGCAAAGTCCAAACTCAAACTAATTAAAACGTATCAATATTTTACTTTACTGTAGGCTGTCTGAAAAATGGCAGAAATTAGAATCACTTGACAATGTAGAATATATATCTATTTCAATTGTTAAAGAACTGCCATGTATAAAACAATGATAAACCATTTTCTGATGCATAACTTTTCATCTTCAGTTTCCGTCTTTTCTTTTGAACAAAGAAGTTATTGTTCTCTGCATTGTGGTCAAGTTTTGATTTCATTTAAATAAAAATTTTGACAGTTCGGTTGTTTTCGCGGTTTTTATTTAAAAGTCTGTAGATGGTAAGTGATTTATTGTTCGTCCTGTCCTAATGCAAGCGGCGTTTTTTGTGTCTGTGCACCACCTGTATAAAATCTCCAAGTCCATTAAATCGAACGCACCGATCTCCTTGGCAACCGCTCTGTTTTGCTTTGTTTTGTTCTGTTCTGTATGATTAATTTATCTTTAGTAAATGGGTATGTACCACAAGCTTTTAAGGTAGCTGTAATTAAACCTTTACTTAAGAAACCTTCGCTTGATCGAGATGTCTTAATAAATTACAGACCGATATCCAATCTTCCATTCTTATCTAAAATTCTTGAGAAAATAGTTGCTAATCGAATGTGTGAGCATTTACACAGCAATGACCTGTTTGAAGAGTTTCAGTCAGGTTTCAGAGCTCATCATAGCACGGAACAGCTCTGCTGAAAGTCACTAATGATATTCTTATGGCCTAAGATAATGAACTTGTGTCTGTACTGGTTCTCTTAGATCTCAGTGCTGCATTTGATGCAGTCGACCATAATATTCTCTTAGAACGGCTGGAATATGCTGTAGGGATCAGGGGAACAGCGCTAGGCTGGTTTATATCTTATCTGTTTGACAGATTCCAGTTTGTTCATGTAAATGATAAATCATCTTTAAACTCCAGGGTTAATTGTGGAGTACCACAGGGTTCAGCACTTGGACCAATTCTCTTTACTATATATATGCTTGGTCAAATTATCAGGCAGCAAAGGATACATTTTCACTGTTACGCTGATGATACTCAGCTTTACTTATCCATAAATCCTGATGAACCCAACCAGTTAGATAGACTACAAGCATGTCTTGAAGATATAAAAACCTGGATAACTTTAAATTTTTTGCTTCTAAATTCAGACAAGACAGAAGTTGTCGTCTTTGGACTGGAGTCTTTAAAAAAGAAACTGCTTTTGGACTCAGAGGTGAAAGGATATAATCATGGAGAAGGTTGTTCGCTCCAGAACTGCGGGAAAGTCCCAGAAATTTGGATATTTGAATTCGCAATTGAGAGATAACAGTAAAAACTCTTAAAGTGGTTAGAAATCCACACAACTGCTTGAACCAGAACACTTATTGTTTTTCTAAATCTGGTGCCCCAACGTGGCCTTGGCATCTTCTGCTAAGTGGCTGTCGACAAAATATCTCCTTGATGTTACGTAAACATGACGCTCTTTCCCAGCACCCCCGAACAGCTGTGACCCAGATAAGACTTTGCGGCCGATTGAGAAAACTTCCATCTCTCTCTAATTCAGTCTAATTCTTGCACACACACTCACAGTTATATATTCGCACCCCCAGGATTCCACCGCACTCTTGCAAAATATTTTCTTCTTGTGTGTAGCCCTGCACCTAATTGCGTGATTTCATTACTTTTTCATTGATTTTTAGTTTTATCAGAGGGATTACCTGCGAAAACCAAACATTATTAGTAATTTGGACTATAGCTGCTCTTACACCAATGACCCAGCTTTCTTAATTAGACTACAATGGACTGTTATTACTCAATTCAACTTCAGTACTAGTAAAAGCAATATATTATTAGCACCTGAAAATGTGGATTAAAGCTGTTTTGTACCAGTGACTCAGCTTCCCTAGTTTGAATTCAGTGGAATGATGAGACTATCAATATTATCATCTTCTTTTAGCATAAGATGCTTTATTATTAAGAGTGGCTTGGAACCAATTTCTACCAGTAAACTTGGAAGGATTATTAATTATTATTACTCCCAAGGATTATTAGTGTCAATTGATTTGTTTTTCTGTGTCTGTATCTGTGTTTATTTTCTTTGTGATTGTATTGTAATTGTTCTTCCTCATGTACAGCGCTTTGAATGTCTTGTTACTGAAAAGCGCTATATAAATGAACTTACCTTACCTTACCTTATCTTACCTTACCTTAGTCAATCACTTAACCTGGATGGCATTAAATTGACCTCCGATAATAAAGTAAAAACCCTTGGTGTTATTTTTGACCAAGACATGTCGTTTAAATCCAATATTAAACAGGTTTCTAGGATTTCCTTCTTTCACCTCCAGAACATTGCCAAAATTAGAAATATCCTATCCAGGAGTGACGCTGAAAAACTAGTCCATGCATTTGTTACTTCAAGGCTGGACTATTGTAATTCTTTACTATCAGGATGTCCACAAAATGCAGTTAAAAGCCTTTAGCTGATTCAAAATGCTGCAGCAAGAGTTCTGATGAAAATGAAAAAGATAGATCATTTTTCTCCTATTTTAGCTTCCCTTCATTGGCTCCCTGTTAAATCCAGAATAGAATTTAACATTCTCCTCCTCACATATAAAGGCCTTAATGATCTAGCTCCATCATACATCAGAGATCTGATTGTTCCATATGTTCCTAACAGAGCACTTCGTTCTCAGACTGCAGGTTTACTGGTGGTTCCTAGAGTCTCTAGAATTAGAATGGGAGGCAGATCCTTTAGTTATCGAGCTCCTCTCCTGTGGAACCAGCTCCCGGTTTTGGTCCGTGAGGCAGACACCATTTCTGCTACCTATATGACCCCTTCTCTTTTCCAATGGTTATAATCAGTCTGACAGAGAGAGGTATCCCAATCCTTGTAGTTTTTAGTAAGACAATAGCCATCAGTGGGCTCTAGATGGACAAACTTTATCAGTTTATTATTTTACTTTGTGCCCCTACACGTGGCCCATTCTGGGGTGGCCGGACTCTGGCACTCGGTGGTTTGGTCTGCTTTCCCGGCGGCCCCGCACCGTTCCGGACCCTTTGTGGGGTGCCTTGAGACGAAATTGTTGTAAATACGCGCTATATAAATAAATAAACTGAACTGAAACTATCTCTGTAGTTATGCTGCTATAGGCTTAGGCTGCAGGAGGACATAATGACCACTTTCACACTCTTCGCTACATTCTCACACTACTCTCCAATTTTACATTATTTGCTGTTAATTCAGTTTTTAACTTCTTGTTCTCTCTCTTTTCTCTTCCTAGAAGCTACACCTGGCCTGACTCTGTGTGATGAGAGCAAGGGACTAGTTTCTCCATAAAGAACTACATATTCACCAAACCATCATTACCAAAATGTATTTTTCTCAGTATTTAATAAATTTCTGTAAATATGTTCAGGACTTTTCCCCTGTTTCATTTCTATATTTTACCCAAATATTTTTCTGCAGAGTAATTTGCTTTAATTTCTTGGTATGTGTGGATGACTTGGGTCATTGACGACATCATGTTTTTCAAGACTTATTTTATCAGCTGTACATATGCTGACTAGTTATGCCCCTTTTCCACTAGTCCCTACTCAGCACGGTTCAGTATGACTTTACTTGGTTTTCAGGCTTCTCCACATAACCGTTACTATTTTTAGTACCAGCTTGCTTGCGGTTCCAACTGTGCTAAATTGTGGTGAAAACGTGATGTCAAAAGACTGTCGATCACAGATTGGGTAGGATGTGCCGTAACTTGTCAGAGCAAACGTATAATAACTAACTAATATCTTCAAACATTAAATCGTTGTACGGTGGGCTTGTTCTATATATGAACACTATAACATGCTAGCCCTAGGTAGCATTAGCATACCCTCACATGTCCTTTAGCTTGTACTGCTCCATGGCTTCCCTCTCTCAACTGTACTAATCCACAGTGCTTCATCATACCACCCGCAGCCTTCTCTGGCTCTTACTCTGAGTTTGACAACAGCTAAAGACCAAGCAGCAGGTTCTCCATTGCTGTTGTGTTTGTGTCTCTACAAATCACATCACGTTACTTTTTTGAACAGTGGGGCCGCCTTGCTATTGACAATCCCGCCCACATTGAGATGGTACTCAATTGTAAAGGAAAACGAACCAAACTGTAGAGTAGAACTGGCCCGAGATGAACTAGGTACTAATGTAGGTACTAATGGAACAGGGGCATAAGTCTGTTGATAATATAGTTATAATCTTTTTCAGACAGAACAATGTCGGTTTAGTGTTATCTGTAAAACCTACATCAGTTGCAGGACACAGGGCAATAGGGACTCTGTCCAGGATGAGCCCCAAAGTGTTGCCTCTTCCATCATTTTATCCTGATAATGAGTGGATGGTGAAAAATGTTGAGTCATTAGATGTGTCAAGCTGCTTTTCATAGCTACTAAATATCAAATGTAATGTAAACCAAAACAAATTGTTAATTATTATTTTAATGTATTTAAGGTAAACACTATGAACTCTGCTCTAATTGTTAAATAATTCAAGGGTACCTGTACGGTCACTGTCTTTATACACAAATGTATTTGATTGATTCAAAGCTGACTAATACACAACCCTACAGTAATGTTTGGACTAGAGGCTGACATTATTTTTGGGAATTCCACGGGTCACGTGATTCCCATGGGAATCCCACGGGATGGGAGACAGCATTAGTAAAGATCACGTGATTGGGACGGTATAGGATAAAAAATTAACGGGAGCGGGAGCTAACCAATAGGAGGGAAAATAAACTAGGATCAATTGTCTTTGGAAATGTAAAACTGAGACTTTGTTATAAACTTTAAGAAAAAAAAACTTGGATCGACGCCGCCATTGTGTAGTTTTTTTCTAAGAAGCAGATACTATAATGCGAGTTAAACGAACGTAAAGTCAAAGTAAAAGTCAAAAGTAAGGACTTATCTATTAAACTCATAGAGCTGACAGGAAAGTCGCAAATATTACCGAACTTCAGGAGAGTTGAATGCAGCGCTGTTAACACGCAGTATGCTGCTTGTAAAACGTGTTTAGTCGTAATCAGGTACACCAGTGATTAAGGCACACTTGTAAGGCAAATTCTGGATTGAATCAGCCCTGCATCTCTTCATTCGTCAAACGAAAAGTACCATCACGTGTCAAGTCTCATCTGACCAACAAAATTGCTCACATGTGCACTAAAGATTTAAGAGCCTTTGCTACGGTAGAGGGGAAAGGTACGGAGCCCGCAAGGGGACATGGGGGAATTTTTTTCTTTGGCGTCTCCATGCATTATTTTTGTGTTTGCTCGCAAAAGTTGTTAATCGCATTGAGAAAGCTGTGCATTTTGGAACAGCAGCACGGATGACAAAACGGCTCACAAAACAAACAACACTGATATGGCATTGGTATGGTTTATTTATCATATGCAGGTTAACATGCAGCCAACAATGCGATTAAATGCTTAGAATAAGAAGAACCGTTCAAATCACGATTAAGAACAAAAGCACTAATGGCGAGCAAAAAAAAAGTACACATCATGCAGCAGCAATAACCAAATAAAGTGTCACAGATGTGGTTTCGTGCAGTATTATTGTCCAGAGTTCAGTAGTTTGACAGCTTGTGGATAATAACTGTCTTTAAGTCTGAAAGATCATTTTATTTAAGGCCGATTTCAAAATAAAACTCAATAAATCTCAAAAACGGGTGTAGTGTTTATTCTATTTTTGCAGTTATCTGGTTTGGAAACTATCCCACAAAGTATTGCGAGATAACGCAAAGACTATTGCGTAAGAACGCAAAAAGTATTGCGTGGGAACTCAAAGACTATTGCGTGAGAATGCAAAAAGTATTGCGTGGGAACGCAAAAAGTATTGCGTGGGAACACAAAAAGTATTGCGAGCGAACGCAAAAGTATTGCGTGGGGACGCAAAACAAAAAAAATTCCCCCATGTCCCCTCGCGGGCTCCGTAGAAAGGCTTCATCAAGGGAAGATATTAAATAAATACGTTGTGAAATAGAAAAAAAATGAATGTACCATTAAATGTACAATTTATTTAATACATCATTAAATATTAAGTGTACCACTAATTATGTCATGTCGTCTTTAAAATTATACTTAATTATTCAGTGGCACATTTAATTGCATAATAGTCCATTTCATGATATAATGGTACATTTATTGTTTCTAATGAGGTGTTAAATAAATAAATAAATGGTACCTTTAATTTAATGGCACATTTAATGTTACGTTTCATTCATGTTACATTTACTTCACTTATGGGAGATTCACAACAATTATTTATTTAATGATGATTTTATTGTATTAATTTTGTCCAGTTTGACCCTCCATTCTTGTTGCATGTATAGGAGGTCATGTCAGAATTTGAATCAGGTGTGCTGGAGCAGACAGACATCTAAAACTTGCAAGGAAGGGGTCCCTGAGGACCAGTGCTGTGAACCATTGAGGTACAGTTTTTAATTGTGAAGGTAATGCCTTTTTGCACTTTTGTTCACCAAGTACAGTTTTCTTGCTAGGTCCATTTTTCATTCGTTTCAGCAATTTGAAACATAAAAGTAATGTCATTGTTCAAAGGAAACAATCACTTAATAAATGAGTAAAATACAACTATGTACATTTTGTTTATTCAGCTAAGATAGGCATGGTCTGTTTCTTTGTTTGATAGTTTATTATTTCTTCATTTTTATTCTTTTTACTTTAACTGGCCTTTACTAGAGCTAAAAACAGGGACCTAACTGGTCCTTCGAACAAAGAAATTGCCAAAAGACTAAATGAAGAAAACAAAAATGGGAGTGGCCCAGGAGTGGGAGTCGTTCTAAATGGGAGCGGGATGGGAGTGGGAGTCAATTTACCAGGAGTGGGATGGGACAGGATTTTTTTTTTCATGCTGGCCTGGGATTGGGATGGGACAAGACATTTTTATGTGGGAGCGGGATGGGACAGCAGAGAAAATCCACTCCCGTGTCACCCACTAGTCTGGACCACTTGGTTAAACCACAGTGTAAAGTGTCTGTTTTACATTTGCCTGTTCATTAAAAAAGCTGAAAATTCCTTTGATGCATTAGCACACAAAAACAGGCAAACTGAATGTAGTAAGAATTGAAAAGCTCCACCTTCTCAAGGAAGCGCCTCACACTCACTGTGCCAGTCACTTAAGTAGGTGGAGCACAAAGAGAAGAGTTGGGGAGGCGTTTGTCGGCACATCTTCTATCCTCTGCCTTTCAGTGACCCATTTTTAGTGAAATGCATGCATATGTAGGTAATAATAGCAAATAACACCATAAATTTAAATTTCAAAATATTTTTGTCAAATATTTCTTTTAAAAGCAAAACTTAGTTTGAAGATCAAGCAGCTGAAAAAAGTCGGTAGCCACGTTCCAGACTGGATCAGTTTGATTTGTGGTCTTATTCATGGCCAACAATAAAAGTCAAAACATGAAGTCAAACTACAAAAAAAAAAAATTTAAATCAAAGAACTCTTTCAGATATTTATTTCTGCCTTCATTTCCATATACTGCATGTCCACATTTAAATGAACAGTAAAGTAAAAATATAGATATACTAAATTGTTATTTATTTATGAAGTCTTCATAGTTTTTTATTCGCTGTTTTACGTTTTACTAATGTGCATAGACCTACTTGCACCCAAATCTAAAGCAATCATAAAATGGCGCATGGGAATTTTAGCACTGCTGTGATTGTGGTTTGTTCATGCAAGTGTGTGAAAATAAAGGGACTTTCATTCCTGTCCAAGCAGCAGCTTCACTCTAAAGAAAAAAAAAATAACAACATACTTTAACCTGTGCAAAAAATACAAGCAAACAGACACACTAATTTTGATATGACTAATTTACCTCAGGAATAAGCACACAATTGCACATGCACAATTATGCTGTCATGAATTATTTCAGGCATGTGTTTAAGTGGAGCGTTTTTCACTGCTAGTTTGTAAAAAAAAAAGGGTATTACCAAATTAATTCAGTTTTTCTAGATTGGTTTTGTAACACAATGATAAAAGTAACAGGTACTGTACACAAACCAAAATGCTGTAAATTTTGTACTTCAAATTCATAGCAGCTGTATCATTAAAAACACTAAACTTACCTTAAATTTGACTTTAAGTAATTAGAATTAAAACACATCTGTACTCTTTCATGAAAATGAACATGATGGAGCTTTTTTCTCACTTCATTTCCTGTTGAAACAAAGCGTGTGATGCATGTTTTCACAGCTTTTGTGGTTGGTCGAAGGGCTGAAGACCTCCTACCACAACTCGAGTCTGTCAGAATAGCTGCTGAAAACTGCTTTGCTTGTTGACAGAAGGAACAGTATCAAAGTGGGTTTATAAGATGATAAAGTCTCATGTCAGTAATACTTGGATAGATTTAGGAGAAAGGTATGATGATCAGAAACATTATTATAAAAATAATGTGTATCCATTGCATAGAAACCTCAATGGAAACAATAAACACATGATTGTGTGGACAGTATATTAAATACTCATTGAAAACTAGTGTTGAACTTTGCAAACTTGCAAGGATTGCATTAGGAAGAAGACAAATACTGACTTTTTCAAATGCACCTTATTTTGCCAGTGTGCACATGTTGAATCTAGATGGGACTGGATGGTGGTGAGGTATTGTAGATAAGGTTCAGTTGTGTCAGTGACACCTAAACATCTTTGGCAGTTAGAATAGAAACGAAGGTGTTCAAATCGGTTTTAACTATGACAATTTTATTCTGTCACAAAAAAATACTGCAAAGTTGTTCATCTTTTAACATCACAAATGAAATAATTTAGGAAGGTCACCAACAGTCCAGCTTTTTCCAAATGTAAATGTGTAATACCATATAACAATAAAGAAATGTTAACCACATCTCTCGACAATGGCACAGGTTTGACTTGTGCTCCTTGCTTTTATGTTACACAGAAACAATCAAGATTTATTTAAGATCATGTAAATTAAAAAGCTCCACCCCATAACTGATGGCCCACCTTCTTTTTTCGGGCTGTCTCTTTAGCTGGAGGGGCGTGAGGTGGAGATGTAGGGAGGTGTTTGTGGTCACACTGCTGACCTAAAAGTAACTCTGTCAGTTTCAGAAATGCAGTCAAGTGGAGGTGTTGGAAAGTCTCATCTGAAAAGCTGATGACAAAAAGTTGCAACCACAGTCATTTAAACCCCTGGGAAGAAAATTTTATAAAAGACAGCCTGACCTGTTGACTAAAATGTCAATAAAATTTAGACTAGGAGATGATAGCAACACTGGGCTGTTTTCAAAACAGAAGGTTTACATTTAAGAGGACAAACCATTCAATTAAAAAATAAATAAATAAAGAATTTACGACTTAGACTCTGTGGCAAATGAACACCCCTAACATCACAGTTTATTTCTCCAAAATGGAACATGAAAATTAAAGGAAAGTGGAGAAAGTCAGTGGAAAATCATCAAACACAAACCATTTGGTAAATTGTTAATTACAATTGTACTCTTTCCAAGTAAAAGAAAATATGGTGATTTATTTAAAAACATTGTGCCTTTTATTTATAGACATGTAGGTGTAAACTGTAACTAACATGAATGGTGCATGGAAATGTAAGCACTGCGGTGGTGGTGGTTTAAAACTGGTGTGACAATGAGAAGGCTTTATTTTGAGTCCATTATTATCTAAACATGTAAGCATATTGACAGCATATTGTACTTGAGACTGATCAAATCTAATAAATGGGCTCTCATCTATTTTTATTTCTGCTAATGTGGCAGTTTTTAATCAAGATTCTGCAGTTCATTGTTTCTTACTAGCAGTTTCTGGTAGATGAGCAGCAATGCCTGTTATTACGTTGGAACAGTGGATCCTGTTAGTTTCAGACTAAATTTAAAACTGCCGATATTTGTGGTTGTGTCTTTTCAAGGAGAGAGAAAAAAATATACAAATCCCAAGTCTTAAAACCAATCAAAGTAAAACAAATCATACTAATTTAAAATTACTTTGCTGGTGACTCAACTTGCTCCCTTTTCTGCATCTTCCGGAAGCTGATAGTGTATCAGGTCTTGCTAAACTGCTTCAGTGGTTGAACGTTGAGCAGGAAAACAACTCGCTGCTGCTTCTGTCTGTTTGTGTGGTTGTTGAATGTGGCTTTGTTTATTGAAACAAAAATAACAAGACAGAGCTCATGGGAGACATAATACTTGCTGATATTGATGTAAATAAAGCAAACACATAAGCCTTACCAGTTAAGGAGCAAAAATACAGCAAAACGTTAGAAAGTTCAGTAAGTCAGTAATTGACTTTTACATAAAGGACTAAGCAAAGCTGTGTGTTGCACATTAAAAAGTTAGAAAACTTTAGAAAAACAAACAAAAAATCAACAAGCTATGGTGTTTGTTTTTTTAAATTTAAAGCCCTGTCCACAGTAACTCAGGCAGTTTTCCATATTTTAATTTTCTGCTGGTTCAAACCTCCTGGGCATACCAAATCAGAATTTTCTATGACAAAAATGTTTTTTAAAAAGAAAATGATGGACTTCTTAAAAAACACAGTTTGAATTGCATGCTAGTGGCTGGATATCCTGAGTTTATCAAAAGCTATGACAAAATGCGCATTTTGCCCACTTTGGCCTTCTGTGCTAATAACTACAACAGAGAAACATTTTGTATATGTATTTTTACTAATCTGTCTCACTTTGCCCCAATTCTGTATCTGTAATAAAATTGTTTTGGTGAAATCTTTATTTTATTAATGCAGAGGGTTTTCTTGCCTTGAATTTGGATATCATTAATTTAGATGGAATCACCACTTGCTGGCAGAGCATAACTATTACAGCACATTTGATTGGATACTAAGGGCGCTTTCACACCAGGACAGTCTTGGGGACTCTTCATTAGGTTTGGTTGACTTTCATACAAGCTGTACCAAACAGTTTGTCCAACGTCTCACAGCTACAACAGCAGCTCATTTGGGGCCACCACACGAAGTTTTCCAATGTAAGCACAAGGCAGCTAGTTATCAAGCACATTATGTGTATGAAACAAATGCAGTAGTGCCAAAAAATAAAGTGGAGAGGGAGAGACTATGACATGGTGCTGTGGATGGACACTGAGTTTGGTATCGGTCAAAAGATTTTGTTACTTTTTTGAAGGCTTTCAGAGAGGATATGAAACCACCCTGACTGTAGACCACAGCTGTCAAACTAATGTCCTCATGGATCATTTGCTGCGACCCTTAGATGTGTCACTGCTTTAACACACCAGAATCAAATAACTTGGTCATGTAGACCATGTAAAACTTGATGACATGCCAAGTAGGTAATTCAGCCATTTGATTCAGATGTGTTGGACTAGGGTTACATCTGCAGTGGGGAGAAGTATTTGATACACTGCCGATTTTGTAGGTTTTCCCACTTGCAAAGAACGTAGAAGTCTTAAATTTTTATCAACTGTGAGTGACAGAATCTAAAACAAAAATCCAAAAAATCCCATTGTGCGATTTTTAATTAATTCATTTGCATTTAATTGCATGACTTAAGTATTTGATCACCAAACAACCAGTAAGAATCCCAGCTCTCACAAGTCTGTTAGTTCTGCTTTAAGAAGCCCTCCTGTTCCTCACTCTTTACCTGTATTTACTGCACGTTTTCGCAATTATTATCTGTGTAAAAGACACCTGTCCACACACTCAATCAAACATACTCCAACCTCTCCACAAGACCTGATAGAGGTATTTATTAAATAGTCAAGCTCAGAGGAACGACACAGAATCTGTTCAATTTCTTGCAAGCAATGGTAGCCACACTGCAGTGCAGAACCACAGAGAGCAGACGCCTTGTCTCCTTTATTTTATAGCACAAACAGTTTGAGTGTGTGTGTGTGTTACAAAGGTGGGAGTGTAAAAAGGAACAGTTGGTTTCCCAAAGATACAGTTGGTTTCGGGGAGTATGCATTCCTTAAAAGAGATAACAGAACTCAGCCTCGCACAGTCTGCATGCTGAGTTCACATAAAGGACATACATACATAGTTTACATGAGTGATAAAGAACAAAAATAAGTTTTCCACCCAACAGTTCCCCTTTCTTATCACGAATATAGTATGATTAAACATATTAAACATATTAAAAAGCACTCTGTGTGAGCAAAAAACCCGCGACGGTAAGCATGATTATGTTTGCGGGAAAATACTGACACGGCTCCCCCCGCCTAGGGCAGCCACCAGAAACGGCAGAGTGAACAAACATAAAGATGGAATAATACAAAAACAAAATGAGATAATAAGAATAAGATAAATAGAAAATAAAAATGAGCCTTGTTTATATCAACACCTGTACTTTTCCTCATTTCATTTGAACAGCAACTTCTTTCGATTTTCTGCTACAAGATCATTTTATGAAGTACAGATATGAGTACACTCAGGCAATCAGCATGTTAGTATAAGTATGTATTTACATCATTGCGTGGTAAGAATCAACACGTCCTTGTTGAGGTTCAGTAAAATAATCTTTCTCTGCATCATCATATACATTTTCGACTGGGTCTTGTAGAGTTTCAATTTGACTCAGAACTACATATGCAGTAGTAATGGATTGATTTACTATTTTATTTATCATGCATTTGAAACAGGGAATAACGCAAAGTGATAAAACACATAAGATGATCAGAAAGGCTATAATAGCCACAAAAAACATCTTAATCCAGTTCATCCATCCCCCCTGGAATATCCAATCAACCCAGGAAGAGTATGGTGCAGCATAATCATCTGTCATTACCTTTTGAAGATTTTTAAAGTTTTATAATGCTTCTGTCATATTTGAGAAATGTAAGTTATCTGGGATATATGTACAGCAGGTGTTGTTTAATAGAACACAAACTCCTCCTAGTCCGATTTTGGACTACCATAGCTCTCATAGCACTCATCTCTGTGCTCTGGCCGTCTTCTATTATTATGGAATTATTTATAAACAATCCGAATCGGTAATTTAGGGTTTCTACGTACAACATTATTTTTCCTACTCCAACCCAGGGGAGGAAGGCATGCCCAATCTTTTCACCTGTTGTCCAGATTTTAAACTCATCAGGTACATTAGTTCCCCATATGGGATCGTGTGGTTTTATATCCAAGGATCTTTTCAGTCTATTAGAGGAAGTGGAGTTGTTTAGTGCTTTACTAATGATTACTGTATGGTCAGATGTGAAAACGGGAGCACAAGTACCATACCAGTTAGGGGGCAGCACAAAACAAGCATTATTTCCACACAACCATGCTATACCTTCAACCCAGTAGGTGCCATTATGAACCATATTTCCCCTTGCAACCCATGTATTAGAGCACTGAGTGGTGTTACCAAGATATACAGAGGTATTGCTTGTTTTACTTCTACTTAAACAGTTATAATGTTTATGTTTTCCATTTAAATGTGCTTCAAAAGGTGTTATTCTTCCCTTGATGTTCAAATGCTGCCATTGTTTATCATCACAAGTGCAGTTACGTGGGTCACATGCATATTTTAATGTGGAGTTATACCAGGTGCAAGTGCTATTGTCTTTACCAGTCATCTGGATACCCTTTCCTTGTGTTAGGTTCTGGCCAGGGATGATAAAGAATGTGCGGTCTACATAACCCCATACTCCAATGGAGAGAGCGCAGGCTGCTTCTGTGAAATTCATTGCTGTAACAAACACTGTAGGACCTTGCGAGTGAACTGGCATTATAGAGCACACATAACAATCAGTTTTATTCTGTGCTCTAGCTGTGTCGTACACGTAACGATACCAGAAATTTTGCAGGAATGGATGTGCTTTATGCTCCTCTGTCAGCGGCCTGAGATGTGTCCCGTCTGATGTCCATCTTTTCTTCTGCACTTCTTCCTCCTGCGGATCCTGTAGCAGAAGAAGGAAAAGTACTGCTGCCAGCATTAGGCTCAGGCTTATCAGTCCTGTCCACAGGTTACAGAGAGCCATATTATAAGTAGGTGCAGATCAGCTGTTTTCTTCACCGGTTTGAGACGCTGGGCCCTATGGGTCACCAGCCCCTTTGTAGCCGGGCTTCCTCTGCTACCCCGTCGGTTGGTTTGGCTCCTGTAATGGTAATACTGGCTTACAGTGACTTTTATGGATCCAGGAAGGTCTTTCTGCTATTTTCAGAGCTGTGGGCATCGTCAGGAGCACCTGGAACGGTCCCTCCCAGCGAGGAGTACTCCAATCTTTTCTGTGGAGTTTCTTAATCAGGACCAGGTCTCCAGGCCTCAGGTTGTTCTGTGGAATAGGAGCAGAATTTACTGGCAGACTACTGGACAACTGTGTCTCTTTTTCCTGTAACATTTTATTCATCCATTCAGCTAATGATGTTTCCTGTTGTGCTTTATCTATGTCATTCATTTCTGATGGCAGTGGAAAAGGTCTTCCATGTACTATTTCAAATGGAGTAAGACCAGTTTGATTTGGAGTTATTCTCATCCATAACTTAACCAGTGAAAGACATTCCGGCCACGGTCTACCCGTCTCATCCACTGTTTTTCTTAGCCTGTTCTTTATTGTCCCATTTGTTCGTTCAACGAGACCTGCACTTTTTGGGTGGTAAGAGCAGTGATTTTTTAGCTGGAATCCTAAGACTTTAGAGCATAATTCTATAACACTATTTACAAAGTGAGTCCCATTATCTGACCTGATGATTTGAGGAATTCCATAAGTTGGGAAAAAATGTGCCACTAGGTTTTTTGCTACTGTGAGTGCATCACAGTGTTTTGCTGGGTATATTTCAACCCATTTTGAAAATGCATCTATGATCACTAGACAGTATTTCTTTCCCTGTGACCATGACAGTTCTATGAAATCCATATGTATGGTATGGAATGGATGTGCGGCTGCTGGGAATTGCCCTCTCTTGGGTCGCATATTCCCTCGGGGGTTATGTTTACAAAAAATTATGCAGGATCTGCAAAAGTTTTTTGCATAATCAGAAAAATTTATTGTATAAAAATGATGATTTATCAGATGTTCCATTCCTCTCCGTGACACATGGGTTTTTCCATGTGACACTGTTGCGGCTGTTTTATATAAATTTTTTGGTAGGATTTGTTTGTTTTCTAATTGGTAGATTTCATCTTTCTTCTTTGCTCCTCTCTTAACCATGCATTTATTTCTGTGCTTGGTGCTGATTGTTGTGCATCTTTCAGCACTTCTGCGTCTATAAATAAGATCTCTGACATCTTGAGTGTTAAAGGCAGTTTCGCAACTGCTTTGGCGGAAATATCAGCAAAGTTGTACCCCTTCGTTTCCTCACTGTCATCTGATTGATGAGCATTGCATTTACAGATTGATATTTTCTCTGTATTGCTGATAATAATCTTTTCAACAAATTAAAATGTGTTAGCTCTGTTCCTGATGATGTTTTAAAACCTCTATTTTGCCAAATTTTAGCATGGTGGTGTACTGATCCAAACACATACTGGCTGTCTGTGAAAATGGTAAGTATCTTCCCTTCATGCAATTCACAGGCTCTTACTACAGCATACAGTTCTGCTGTTTGTGCCGAGCATGTGTTTGGTAGTGATTTTGCTTCTATAATCCTATCTGTAGTTGTCACCGCATAACCAGCTCTATTTTTCCCATACTCATCTTTAGATGGTGACTCTTTGGACCCCAAGAGTCACCAGGCGTCGAGTGAAGCAATAATCTACCAGCCTGATGCGAATTCACCCACCGGGTCTTTGGACCACCGTCCTGGGGCGGACCTCCAGTAGCGCTTCCTCGGCATCAGATGATCCCCGGGATCCTTAGGTCGCTGTAAGAGATAGAGAATCTTATTAAACTCTCCGGCTTCTAAGGACCAATTAAAATGATAGCGATATCTATTAAAAAGTCAAGCTCAGAGGACAAGGGTAGGCCACACTGCAGTGCAGAACTACAGAGAGCAGACGCCTTGTCTCCTTTATTTTATAGCACAAACAGTTTGAGTGTGTGGTGTGTGTTACAAAGCTGGGAGTGTAAAAAGGAACAGTTGGTTTCCCAAAGATACAGTTGGTTTCGGGGAGTATGCATTCCTTAAAAGAGATAACAGAACTCAGCCTTGCACAGTCTGCATGCTGAGTTCACATAAAGGACATACATATATAGTTTACATGAGTGATAAAGAACAAAAATAAGTTTTCCACCCAAGAAGACCAGAGAGCTGTGTAAGGACACCAGGGATAAAATAGTAGAACTGCACAATGCTGGGGTGGGCTCCTGGAAAATAGTCAACAGCTTGGTGAGAAGGCAACAACTGTTGGCACAATTATAATGAAATGAAGAAGGTCAAGATGACAGTCAATCTTCCTCGACCTGGTGCGCCATGCAACATCTCACCTCGTGGGGCATCAATGATCGTGAAGAAGGTGAGGGATCATCGCAGAACTACACGGCAGGACCCAGTCAATGACCTGAAGAGAGCTGGGACCACAGTCTCAAAGAAGACCACTAGTACGCCATCATGGATTAAAGTCCTGCAGCGCACGCAAGGTCCCTCTGCTCAAGCCAGCGCATGTCCAGGCCTGTCTGAGTTTGCCAATGACCATCTGGGTGATTCAGATAATGGGAGAAGGTGTCAGAGAAGGTGTGTGGCCTGATGAGATAAAATAGAGCTTTTTGGGTCTAAACTCCAATCGCCGTGTTTGGAGGAAGAAGAAGGATGAGTACAACCGAAGAACACCATCCCTACCCTGAAGCATGGAGGTGGAAACATCATTCTTTGGGGATGCTTTTCTGCAAAGGGGACAGGACGACTGCACCATATTGAGGGGAGGATGGATGGGGCCATGTATCTGGAGATCTTAGCCAACAACTTATTTCCTTCAGTAAAAGCATTGAAGATGGGTTGTGGCTGAGTCTTCCAGCATGACAATGACCCGAAGCACACAGCCATGGCAACGAAGGAGTGGCTCCGTAAGAAGCATCTCAAGGTCCTGGAGTGGCCTAGCCAGTCTCTAGACCTGAACCCAATCGGAAATCTTTGGAGGGACCTGAAAGTCTGTATTGCCCAGCAAGAGCCCTGAAACCTAAAGGGTCTGGAGAAGATCTGTATGGAGGAGTGGTCCAAAATCCCTGCTGCAGTGTAAAACGTCTGATATCTGTAATTGCAAACAAAAGTTCCTGTACCAAATATTAAGTTTTTTTTTTTTTTCTGATGTATCAAATACTTACTGTATGTCATGTAATAAAAATGCTAATTAATTACTAAAAATCACACAATGTGATTTTCTGGATTTTTGTTTTAGATTCCATCACTTAAAGTTAAAAATTTAAGGCTTCTACATCCTTTGGAAGTGAGAAAACCTGCAAAATCGGCAGTGTATCAAATACTTGTTGTCTCCACTGTAAGACTTACAGAATGGCTCCCAATAATCTTTGCTTTGGGGCAAAGCCATGGCTAACATACACTGTATTTTGAGTCGCACCAACCAAATCAATGAATTTCAGTGTTGAAACCATTTACATGGCTAATATGATTGCATCAAAGTTCATGTACATGTAAAAGTAACCAGACAAATTCGTACTCGTACTCGTACTCGTCGTACTTGTACTCGTACTCGTCGTCTTCCGCTTATCTGGAACCGGGTCGCGGGGGCAGCAGACTCAACAGAGACACCCAGACGTCCCTCTCCCCAGACACCTCCTCCAGCTCCTCCGGGGGGAGCCCAAGGCGTTCCCAGGCCAGCCGAGAGACATAGTCCCTCCAGCGTATCCTGGGCCGTCCCCTGGGCCTCCTCCCGGTGGGACGTGCCTGGAACACCTCCCGAGGAAGGCGTCCAGGAGGCATCCGGTATAGATGCCCGAGCCGCCTCAACTGGCTCCTCTCGATGTGGAGGAGCAGCGGCTCTACTCCGAGCCCCTCCCGAATGGCCGCGCTCCTCACCCTATCTCTAAGGGAGTGCCCTTAGTATTAATCAGTATTAGACGCATTGATAGGCAATACAGGAGCTATATTTACTTAAAGCAGCATATCTCCAAACTCCACTGAAATATAGGCCAGATATGCAAAAGTGTTTTTAGTATATCAGGATTAAATTTTCTATTTGCCGTAAATTATTTTTACTTTTTTATTAGATGAATTTTGTTTCAAACCTGAGATTTATTTTGGATTTATTTTCTCTATTCATGTTTCCATCTACAAACCAAGTCAGGAGTAAAAGTACTAATTCAATAGAAGCTTTTGTTTTTGTTTGTATATATTTAAATAATTTATATCATTGTGGCCTCTCAGTCAGTCAGGATGAAAAACTATCTCGACTGCAGGACAGATGGCAGCCACTGGTGCTAAAACAGCTTCCAGTTTATTGCCGACCTAATCCAAATCTGTTCGTTGTGCATATAACTGTGTATAATACTTTTGAGAAATATCCCTGGCATGTGTAAAGCTAACGTTTCTTTCCATACCTTCAAGTTCCAAAAAGACTTTGATTTGGACCAGAAAAAAGCTAACAGATGTTTATGTATGACCGCTGTTTGAAAGCACTGCGATCTGACCTTAACAAATTGTAAAAGACAAGTACAGGGGTTGGACAATGAAACTGAAACACCTGGTTTTAGACCACAATAATTTATTAGTATGGTGTAGGGCCTCCTTTTGCGGCCAACACAGCGTCAATTCGTCTTGGGAATGACATATACAAGTCCTGCACAGTGGTCAGAGGGATTTTAAGCCATTCTTCTTGCAGGATAGTGGCCAGGTCACTACGTGATACTGGTGGAGGAAAACGTTTCCTGACTCGCTCCTCCAAAACACCCCAAAGTGGCTCAATAATTTTAGATCTGGTGACTGTGCAGGCCATGGGAGATGTTCAACTTCACTTTCATGTTCATCAAACCAATCTTTCACCAGTCTTGCTGTGTGTATTGGTGCATTGTCATCCTGATACACGGCACCGCCTTCAGGATACAATGTTTGAACCATTGGATGCACATGGTCCTCAGTGAGGCGCCCATCTAGCACAAGTATTGGGCCAAGGGAATGCCATGATATGGCAGCCCAAACCATCACTGATCCACCCCCATGCTTCACTCTGGGCATGCAACAGTCTGGGTGGTATGCTTCTTTGGGGCTTCTCCACACCGTAACTCTCCTGGATGTGGGGAAAACAGTAAAGGTGGACTTATCAGAGAACAACACATGTTTCACATTGTCCACAGCCCAAGATTTGTGCTCCTTGCACCATTGAAACCGACGTTTGGCATTGGCATGAGTGACCAAAGGTTTGGCTATAGCAGCCCGGCCGTGTATATTGACCCTGTGGAGCTCCCGACGGGCAGTTCTGGTGGAAACAGGAGAGTTGAGGTGCACATTTAATTCTGCCGCGATTTGGGCAGCCGTGGTTTTATGTTTTTAAGATACAATCCGGGTTAGCATCGGAACATCCCTTTCAGACAGCTTCCTCTTGGGTCCACAGTTAATCCTGTTGGATGTGGTTCGTCCTTCTTGGTGGTATGCTGACATTACCCTGGATACCGTGGCTCTTGATACATCACAAAGACTTCCTGTCTTGGTCACAGATGCGCCAGCAAGACGTGCACCAACAATTTGTCCTCTTTTGAACTCTGGTATGTCACCCATAATGTTGTGTGGATTTCAATATTTTGAGCAAAACTGTGCTCTTAGCCTGCTAATTGAACCTTCACACTCTGCTCTTACTGGTGCAATGTGCAATCAATGAAGACTGGCTACCAGGCTGGTCCAATTTAGCCATGAAACCTCCCACACTAAAATGACAGGTGTTTCAGTTTCATTGTCCAACCCCTGTAGTTGGTAATATTAATGAAGCAACAAAACAAGCTAGCAAATCTGCAGTACACTTCATAGTCTCAGGGAGATGATGTTAGCAATCTTCATCAACAGCAACAAACAAGCTAGTAGGGGAAGTAAAAAACACTATCATCTCATTACAGCACTCTTGACTCTTGATATCAGAAAACAAAAACTTGGCAGTATTTGCACACAAAATATCTCTTTTAATATTTCAGATCTATTTTGTTTGATGAATCTGTCCCAGTGGAAATTACTGACCCTGATAAAAAAATGTATGTCTATGTAAATATTTTTAAACCTCCAAACTAAAACAGAGGAATGGAATCAATTTATAAAACCACTTCCAAGCTGCTCTTGTTGACAAAACAAAACGGTTTAGAGGATATTAACTTGACTTTCCAAAAAAATATAACAGAAAATACTTTATCGAATTTTTTAAGCATCTCTTCCCAAGTTAGGTGCAAACCCAAAAACTAACTTTTAGAAATCTTTTTTCGTAATAAAGTCCAAATGAAGACAAAGCTATTTAAATCCCTTATGAAATGGAAAGGCCTCACAGGCTTAGTAAATGTAGTGGGCTGTGCATCTTTAACATTTCAGCCAATCAATGTTTTCTGTTTTGGAAACACTTCAACACTACCTAAATTAAGCCCTCCATTTGTGAAAGACAACATCAACAGTGAGAGAGAAAAGTAGCTTCACCACGATGGTCGCAACACTGGCTGCAATGTTTATTTTCAGCGTGGCATGTAAGTATACTCATTTTCCTGAAAAAATTACATCACCAGAAAAAAAAAGATAGTATGCGTTTGGAGAATATTAGCCTTGAAGTTAGTTTTAGTCAGTGAGGCGGACACCCTGTCTACTTTTAAGGCTAGGCTTAAAACTTTCCTTTTTGATAAAGCTTATAGTTAGAGTGGCTTAGGTTATACCGAGCTATCTTCCTTATTTTAGCTCCGTCTTCTTCTCCCCTTGTTGGATGGAGTAAAGGGGAGTCAGGTTTAGCCTAAACCGGCTCAGTTGTGGTTGAGGTGCAAACACACCCTCCATTTCTGCTACCTGTATGACCCCCTCTCTTCTCCAATGGTTATAATCAGTCTGACAGAGAGAGGTATCCCAATCGTTGTGGTTTTTAGTATAACAATGGCCATCAGTGAGCTCTAGATGGACAAACTGTCTACTTTTAAGGCTAGGTTTAAAACTTTCCTTTTTGATAAAGCTTATAGTTAGAGTGGTTTAGGTTATCCTGAGCTATATCTGTAGTTATGCTGCTATAGGCTTAGGCTGCTGGAGGACATAATGACCACTTTCACCCTCTTCGATACTTTCTCACACTACTCTTCAATTTTGTATTATTTGCTGTTATTTCAGCTTTTTACTTTGTTCTCTCTCTTTTCTCTTCCTAGAAGCTACACCTGGCCTGACTCTGTGTCTACCTGTGACACCTTTCTGGAGAGGGGAATCGTCCGAGCTTCTGCTGGCAACAACTTAATGCTCACCCTCTACCGATGATCCACTTGGCCCTGTCTTTCAGTGTTTAACCCTTTCTCTCTCCTAGACATAGCTACTGACTGAACCTTTACTGTAACTAACTCTATGTGCTCTCTTCAGACTCTAAACTTGAAAACTGGCTCAGAGTTTATCTGTTCCTTCTTTCTAGGTGAAACGACTAAAGGAGCTTGATCCACTAACATTTAGTTTTCCTTCCCATAGAAAGTACTCCACGCCCGGCCACCCTACGGAGGAAGCTCATTTCAGCTGCTTGTATCCGGGATCTCGTTCTTTCGGTCATGACCCAAAGATCATGGCAGGAACGTAGACCGACCGGTAAATCGAGAGCTTCGGTTTTCAGCTCAGCTCTCTCTTCACCACAACGGACCGGCACAGCGCCCCCATTACTGTGGCAGCCGCACCGATCCGTCTGTCGATCTCCCGCTCCATTCTTCCCTCACTCGTGAACAAGACCCCGAGATACTTGAATTCCTCCACTTGAGGCAGGAACTCCCCTCCAACCTGAAGAGGATAAGCCACCCTTTTCCGGTCAAGTACCATGGCCTCTGACTTGGAGGAGCTGATCTTCATCCCAGCCGCTTCACACTCGGCTGCGAACCGCCCCGGCGCATGCTGTAGGTCTTGGCTAGAGGGGGCCAGCAGGACCACGTCATCTGCAAAAAGAAGAGACGAAATCCACTGGTCCCCAAACCAGACCCCCTCCGGCCCATGGCTGTGTCTAGAAATCCTGTCCATAAAAGTTATGAACAGGACCGGTGACAAAGGGCAGCCCTGCCGGGCAGACAAATTCTTTTAGCAATATATGTATGTCAAATATGATTCCTGATAGAGGTCAGGAGACATTTTGAAGCACTAAGTAACAGTGAATGAATAATAAGTGTTTATTAAAAATGTTCTTCAGTTGGACTCAGAAAGCCTCAAAACGATAAAACTTTGCTTTAAAAACCTAATATTTGGTTCACTTTAGATTTTGTCCAGTGATTAGGTATCACATTAAATGACTGAGACCAATGCGTAATTTATATCCCCATAAAACATATTGGAACATCCAACTTAAACAGACATTTGCATTGTAACTTTATCAAACCCTTGCTTCCTTTCACCCGTGAAAAGTTTTCCTGTTCAGGACACTTCATTTTCTACAGATCATTTGTTTCTTTAACGGCATCTTTGCTAAACGAAGAACAAATCTCAGAAAATGACTTTCAAAGAGTTTCTGTCATAGAAACAATTATTAGCATAAAAATAATAAAAGGGCCTACCTGCTCACTAACTTTCATGGCCTGGTTACCTTCAACATTTCAGCCAATCACTTTTTGGAAAATACTTGACCTAAACCCCTTTATTTGGGCAAGAGGAAATTGGCTGCTTTGATTCTGTTTTTCAATAAGATACGTATTGAAAAACGATACGACACTTTTTTTTTAAAGAAAAACATGATAGCAAGTTACTGCTTGTATGTAAAACATTACATGAGCTTCCTTCTCTTCAAGCAGAGTGGGGCTAGTAACCCACCATTTTAAACATGGTAATTACATTTAGTATATGGACGTCTGTTTCAGCTCATACTTAAATCTTTTTCTTTAAATTTGAAAGTAGGTTTTGATGAACTCCCTCAGCCATGACCAAGCTCCCATTTACACCTTAAACAGCTTCTTTGCACTCTTTGACACTCCAAGTAGCAGAAGGACTAAACACCCACCTCAGCTGGAGGTGCAGCACCAGCCTCTTGTCCTGCTGCTGCACCAAGTGACCTCCATTATGAGGAAGATCAACATAAACAAGGCTGCAGGTCCAGATGCTAAAATCATGTGTCAACCAACTTGCAGGGTCTTTTTTCGGACATTTTCAGCCTCTCGCTGCAGCTTTCCATTGTCCCTGCCTGCCATAAGTCCTCCAATTGTGTGTCTGTGCCCAAAAAAAATCAACCATCACCTGTCTGATTGATTATCGTCCTGTTGCCCTGACCCTGGTCATCATGAAGGGCTTTGAAAGGATCCTCCTGAAGTACATCAAGGACGCTATCCTTGCTGGCCTGGACAGCCTGCAATTCGCCTACAGGGAGAATCGCTCCACAGAGGATGCTGTTTTTTTAGCACTTCACACTGCCCTGACTCATCTGCAGCACCCTAACACTTATTTTAGGATGCTGTTTGTGGACTTCAGCTCAGCCTTCAACACCGATTTTCCTGACATGCTGGCCATGAAGCTCCAAAACCTTGGTTTATCTGCACCACTTTGCTCCTGGATCAGCGACTTCCTCACCAGCAGGCCCCAGGTGGTGAGGATAGGGAAACTCATATCTGCCTCACTTATCCCTAGCACCGGCATGCCACTGGGTTGCGTTCCAGCCCTGCCCTCTTTACCCTATTCACACATGACTGCTCTGCTATTCACAAAACAAACCTGGTTGTGAAGTTTGCAGATGAAACCAGTCTTGTAGATCTCATATACAAAATTGATAAGACTCACTAAAGACATGAGGTCCACAATCTGACTCAGTGGTGCTCCAGGAACAGCCTCATCCTGAACACCAGCATGACTAAGGAAGTCATAGTGGATTACAGGAGGTCCAGGAACACTGAACACGCTCCTCTCTGCATGCAGGGGAGGTGGTGAAGTGTGTGGACAGGCCCCTAAGTTTCCTTTGGGATTGTCCCCCTCCTTTACCCCTTTTTCATGGAAAATGAGGAAACCCCCCACTTCCCCCCTTGGGGAAAAAAAAAGGCCCCCAAAAAAGGTTTTGCCAAAATCTAAAAACTTACTTCACCGCTTCAGAAAAAATTTCCCAAGGCCCCACAATGAAAGCATTCTGTGGCCCCAGTGGTGACAGTGTTTGGGATGTGAGGGGGCAAGGCAGGGAGAGAAAGGGACTCAGAAAGGGGGGGTGAGGAAAGAACAGGGGATTGTGGGAGGCGTTTTTTCCCGGGTTTTTTGGGCTGGATTTTATTCTGCAACGAGTTTCAGAAAAGGTGCCAAGGGCAAACGCTAAAAGACCAAAAACCCATCCAGGCAATTTCACAGTTTGTCCCACTTCCCGGCCCGGAAAAAGTTTTTGGAAAACCCCCCACATGAAAAAACCAAATAGGACCCCCCAAAAAACTGTTTTTTTTTCTAAATAATTTAAGACAAATTTTTCCCCTTCCAGGGAGACCCCTTTTACATCCCCCGCTGAACAATCCAAAAACCAAACCAAACCCAAAAACCCTTCCCCACCGGTTTCAGACAAAAATGCTTTAAAAATAATAAAAAAACTACAATGCCACCCTTCCCCGTGTTTAAAATTATGTTTTTCTTTTCTCTGTACCCTGTCTGAACCTGCCTGTGAATTTTTGGTTTCCCGGGCCAAAAATCTAAATTTAAATTTTGGGTAAAACATTTGTCAAAAAGGGACAGTAAAAAATGGAGGATGTATTGTTTATGATGCAACCCCCGTTTTGGGGGTGAAAAGGGTAAAGTGTCATTGTAATATATTATGGGGTCACTTTTGTTGTTAAATTATCCCAAACTGTTTTTTTTTCATGTAAATTTTAAAGCCCTTTCATTATTTCCTTTGCAAACTGGATTTGGGGTCCTTTACCCCCGTCTAAAAAATGCCTTTCCCCGATGTCAAATAATTTTTCGGGAGCTAAATTAAAAAAGAAAAAAAAGCCCCAAATTTCTGTTGGAATTTACAGTTTAAATTAGAGAATCAATTAAACCCTTTGGGAGAGGGGTTGGATAGCCTTTATTCCCTTGCCCCTTGCTGTGACATTGAATAGCACTTACATAAATAAAAACCAATTTATTAAGCCCTTTATTAACCCCAACTAGATGAAAAACAACTGTAAATGTTTCTTCTGCAGATGGGGGGTTTTTTTTCCATTTGGATATTAATTTAAAAGTGACTGCAGGTTTTATAAACTAGGGGTCAAAAAGAAACGACGTAACGACTTTGAAATTTTTATCGTATTTATTGGGCTTTAATTTTCAATACCCTTTTTGTATTTTAAAAAAAAATTTTGTTTTCTTATAAAATGGGCATTTGTGATTTTTGTGTTTAAACCCGGTTGGGAACAAGATTAAAAAAATGGGTTAGAGATTTCCCCTTAAATTCCATTTTTGTGGTATTTAAATGCAGTATATATTTAGATTGCAATGGGTCATTGGGGCCCCAAAAATTTTTTACAGTCCCCAAAAAAAAAATTTTTTGGGGAGCTTGGCTTATTTTGGAAAATCACATTATCTTTTTTCGGGATTAACGTTTTTTTATCCATTGATAATTTTTAGCCCAAAGGGAAAAGTGATACTGTTGGGGGTTACCTGATTTAAAATGTGTCAGTATTAGACGGGATTTATAGGCCCAAAATAGGAGGGTATTTTACTTTAAAACAGCATATCTCCAAAAAATCCCCCTAAATATAGGCCAGATTGCAAAAGTTTTTTTTAAATATATCGGAATTAAATTTTTTTATTTGGGCCGGGAAAAATTTTTTTTTTACTTTTAGGTTTGTGAAATTTTTGGGCCCCAAACCTGAGATTTTTTGGGGTTTATTTTTCCTTTCCCCATGGGTTTCCCTTTAAAAAAACAAAGGCCCGGAGTATAAAAGTTAAATTTAAATTTAAAAAGAAGGTTTTGGTTTTTGTTTTGTTTTTATATTAATATAATTTTATATCATTGTGGGCCCTTTTTAGGGCCCCGTCCCGGAGGGAAAAACCCATCTCGACTGAGGGACAGAAAGGCAGGCCCCACTGGTGCCTAAAACAGCTTCCCCCGGGTTTATTGGCCCCCAACCCAAATCCCCAAAACCTTTGTGCCCCCTGGTGCATATAACCCCCCGGGGTAATTTTAAAACCCCTTTTAGAAAATATCCCTTTAACCCATGTGTAAGCTAAACCCTTTCCCTTTCCCCCAACCCTTTAAGTTCCAAAAAAAACTTTGGGTTTTGGGCCCCCCGAAAAAAAAAGCCCCCAACAGGTGTTTAAGGTTTTTGAACTGGGGTGTTTTATGAAAAAAATGCACTCCGATCCCCCCTGACCCCTTAAAAAAAATTTTGGGAAAAAAAACCCAAAATACCCGGGGTTGGACCCAAAGGGAAAATGAAAAAACACCTGGGTTTTAAAACCACAAATTAAATTGATGTTCAGGGGCCCTTTTTGAGGGCCTACGGCCCCTTCGTCTTGGGGGAATACCCTTCCCAAGTCCTCCCACATGGTCAAAATTTTAACCCCCGGTATGGGGGTCAAGGTACCCGGTGGAGGAAAACGTTTTCCTGACCCCCGCCTACCCCAACCCAAACCCCAACCCCCAAAGTTGGCTCAAATAAATTTTAGATTTTTTGGTTGACTGGGGCAGGGGCCATGGGAGATGTTTTTCAACTTCCCACCCCTTTTTGTTCCCCAAACCCAATCTTTTCCCCCAAAACTTACGCTGTGGGGTAAATTTGGGGGAATTTTCAAAAAGAACCGGGAAAGTTCAGGATAACAATTTGAACCAAAATTGGAAGCCAAGTTTTCCCAGGAGGGGCCCCAAAGCCGAAAAATGTTATTGGGCCCCCGGTGAAGCACCCTTTTTAAATATTGGGAGCCCAAAAAATCCACAGTTTTTCCCCCCCCTCCCCCTTTCCCCCCTGGGCCCCTGGCAAACATTCTGGGTTTATGCCTTTCCCCTTTGGGGGGTCCCCCACCCCCGTAACTCCCCGGAGGTGGGGAACCCCAATGGAAAAAGTAAAGGGGCTTAACCAGAAGAACTTTAAACCCCCATTTTTCCCCCCATTGGCCACCCCCGCCCCCAAAATTTGTTAATCCCCTTTGACCCCCATTAAAGAAAAAAGACCCCCCGTTTGGCCCCCTTGGCATGAGGGGAACCCAAAGGGTTGGGGCCTTTTGCAAGGCCCCCGGCCGTGTTTTATTGAACCCCCGTGGAAACTCCCGACGGGGGAGTTCTGGTTTGGGGAAAACAGGAGAGTTAAAGGTCACCCTTTTTTAAATTTGCCCCGATTTTGGGGGAGCCGTTTTTTTTTATTTTTTTTTAAATTTTCCCCCAAACCGGGGTTAAACAAACGGAACATCCCTTTCAGACCCCGGCTTTTCTTGGGTCCACAGTTTTTCCGTTGGGGTGTGGTTCGTCCTTTTTGGTTTTTTTGGGTGGGCATTTAAAACCCTGGATACCGTGGCTCTTTTATACAATTTACCAAAAGACTTTTCCCGTCTTGGTCCCAAAATGCGGGCCCACAAAAGACCCTGCACCCCAAAAAAATTTCCTCTTTTGAACTCGGGGAATGTCACCCCTAATGGGTTTTTGGAAATTTTAATTAAATTTTTTAAAAAAAACTGGGGCCCCTTTGCCTGCTAATTTAACCTTCACACTCTGTCTTACTGGGCAATGTGCAATCAATGAAAACTGGCTACCAGGCTGGGCCAAATTAGCCATGGGGAAACCTCCCCCAAATAAAAAGGACAGGGGGGTTTAAAATTTCATTGTCCCAACCCCCTGTAGTAGGGTAATATTAATGAAGCAAAAAAACAAAAACCTTTTGAAAAACTGCAGTTAAAACTCATAAATTCAGGGAGATGTGGGTTAGCAATCTTCATCCCCAAAAAGCAAAAAAAAAAGCTAGTAGGGGAAGTAAAAAAAACACATCATTCATTACAGCACTCTTGGGCTCTTGAATCAGAAAACAAAAAACTTGGCAGTATTTGCCAAAACAAAATATTCTTTTAATTTTCAGATCCCTTTTTTTTTGATGAATCCCGTCCCCGTGGAAATTACCTGACCCTGATAAAAAAAATGTATAATTTTCGTAAATTTTTTTAAACCTCCAAACTTAAAAAAAGAGGGAAGGACTTTAATTTATAAAAAACCCCTTTTCCAAAACTGCTCTTGGTTGACAAAAAAAAAACAGTTTAGGGGGGAAATTTTTAACTTGACTTTTTCCAAAAAAAAATATAAAACCCGAAAAATCCCTTTTTCGAATTTTTTTAAAAAATCTTATCCCCAAATTTAAATGCAAACCCCAAAAAAATTTCTTTTTAAAAAACTAATTTTTTTAAAATTTTAAAATTTAAAGTCAAAATGAAGACAAAGCTATTTAAAATCCCTTATGAAATGGAAAAGGCCTCACAGGCTTAGTAAATGTAGTGTGGCTGTGCATCTTTAACAATTTCAGCCAATCAAGTTTTCTGTTTTGGGAAAAAACCTTTTAAACCCCCTAAATTTAAAACCTCCATTTTGTGAAAAGACAACATCAACAGTGCAAAAAGAAAAAGTAGCTTCAACCCGATGGGGCAAAAACACTGGCTGCAATGTTTTTTTTCAGCGTGGCATGTAAGTATACTCATTTTTTCCTGAAAAAAAATTACATCACCAGAAAAAAAAGAAGGGAGCGTTTTGGAGAATATTAGCCTTGAAGTTAAATTTAGTCCGTGAGGCGGACACCCTGTTCTACTTTTAAAGGCTAGGCTTAAAAAAATTTTCCTTTTTGATAAAGCTTATAGTTAGAGTGGCTTAGGTTATACCGAGCTATCTTCCTTATTTTTAGCTCCGTCTTCTTCTCCCCCCTTGTTGGATGGAGTAAAGGGGAGTCAGGTTTAGCCTAAACCGGCTCAGTTGGGGGTTGATTGGTCAAAACCACACCCCCCCAATTTTCCCCGTACCTGTATGGCCCCCCCTCTTTTTCTCCAATGGTTTTTAACAGTCTGACAGAGAGGGGGTATCCCAATCGTTGGGGGTTTTTAAAAGTATAAAAATGGCCATCAGTGGGCTCTAGATGGACAAACTGTCTACTTTTAAGGGTAGGTTTAAAACTTCCTTTTTGATAAAGCTTATAGTTAGAGTGGTTTAGGGGGTTATCCTGAGCTATCTCTGTAGTTATGCTGCTATAGGCTTAGGCTGCTGGAGGGGGACGTAATGACCACTTTCACCCTCTTCGCTACTTTCTCACACTACTCTTCAATTTTGTATTATTTGCTGTTATTTCAGCTTTTTTCTTTGTTTTCCTCTCTTTTTCTTTCCTAGAAGCTACACCTGGCCTGACTCTGTGTTCCTTGGGGACACCTTTCTGGGAAAAGGGGGGAATCGTCCGAGTTTTCTGCTGGCAAAAACTTAATGCTCACCCTTAAAACCGATGATCCACTTGGGCCCTGTCTTTTAGTGTTTAACCCTTTCTCTCTCCTAGACATAGTTTTGACTGAACCTTTACTGTAACTAACTCCCCCTATGGGCTCTCTTCAGACTCTAAACTTGGAAAAACTGGCTCCCCCCCCAAAGAGTTTATCTTTTTTTCTTTTTCTAGGGGTGAAAAAACATCGACTAAAAGGAACTACATCCACTAACATTTAGTTTTCCTTCCCAAAAGAAAGTACTCCTGGATCAGCCCCTTTGTTTCTTTTGTGTCTCTGCTCTGTTCTCTCAAAAAAAACCCCCGTCGGGTCGTGGCAGAGGGGCCCCCCCCACACTGAGCCTGGTTTTTGTGGAGGTTTCTTCCTGTTAAAAGGGAGTTTTTTCCCTCTCCCCCCTGTCGCTACATGCCCCATGCTCAGTGTGAGGGAAAAATTTTGGCAAAGTCAACGCCAGTGACTTCCCCGGGGTTTCTCTACATGTTCATAGGAGTGAATGCCCGCAAGTCACTGAATCGATGCAATCTGCTGGGTTTTTCCTTAGATAGAAAAACCTTTTTTATCCAATTTTGAATAAATAACAGCCCCCCAATCTGGCTGCACCCCTGTTCAATGATTAAGATTAATTGGGGAAATATGTACCTGACTTTTGTGAAGTGCCTTGAGACGACATTGTGTTGTGAATTGGCGCTATATTAAAAAAAAAACTGAATTGAATTTTGAATTGAAATTGAATATTTCTAGCTATATTTACTGAGGCTTCAATTTTTTTTTTTCCACAGCTGTTATTCATACTCTTGAGGCTTTCCCACCTGATCCCTTTAACTCTGGTTGACACTGGTAATAATTTTACATTTGATTGCAAGTTTTTGAGAAGGATCTTTTAAGTTTGTTTTGGGTTTTAAACAGTCTCTTGGATACATGATTGAAAACAGTAGGTAGTCTAATTTTGGTAAACCAACAATAAGTGAAAAATTTAAAGACCCCCGCTTTGCAGTAAACAGTAGAGGGGCTTTGTTTATAAACTCACTATATCAATGTCAGTAAAAAAGGTTTGGCAACATATTTATGTCACACTGGAAAAACATATTCCCAGAGGTTCATCAAAGACACATTCTTAGCTGTGAAAGGGGTAAGAATGCAGTTTGTCGGCTGTTTAGTTTCACTCACAAATTGTTTTACCGTTTTTATGACACTATGTTTGGGTATCTGTGTTATTTACCATGTTTTTATTTAAACCATTCAGATCATAAAACAGCAGAAATTTTCTCTACTTGGAAAAAAACCAAACCCAAAAACCAAAAATTGAGTTGGGCTTCAGCAGGGAGAGGGCGTAACTCTCCAGTGTTCACTTCTTTTCTCCAAGAACAAACCCCCAAAAAAATTCAGTGCCCAACCCCCTAAACCCCATATGTACCGGTTCAGAACTGAAAATCAGAACGATTTTATCCAGGCATTATTTACACTCAGAGGGGAAATCCCCAGCGACAAAGATTTGGAAAGAAGCTGCTCCTACAGTTTTATCCGTACGAGACTCATCTGATGCTGGACTTTACTACAACGCTGTGGTCACATGTGGATCAATCCTGTTTGGTGAAGGAACCAAAGTGGAGACAAGTATGTGTTTACAGCCACATTTAAGCAGTGAATTTGATTTGAGAAACAGCATAAACTGTTGACAGATGTCAATTTTTGTAACTTTATAACAAACGGGCTTTACTCAAAGCCAGAGGAATGAAGCCCATTGTGATCACCTACCTGTGGTTTGGTTATATTGATTTGTGACTCAGCCAGGCATGAAACACCAAGAGATCAGTAAACTCTCAGGATCATAACCAAGCGTTTTTCTTTTTTGGAGCGATTAACAGCTCTCCGGCAAGTTTCTTATTAGTGGGAGAGGTCCACTGACGGGGAATTTTGTGTGGAGAGGGAACGCAAATACTTGATGATTTGCTGATTATTATCTTAATGTTAGATGGCCGCTGCTCAGGCAAAAGCCTTGTTTCTTAATTCTTAAGCCATAAACCTTAATTCATAAACCTTGCACATGATACTTAAGACATTCACCATTCACATATCTCTATGGTTGCTTTATTAAATATTTGGTAAGAAACATAAAGAAATGTGACTTTGACAAAACAGTGCGGAAGTTACATTTCCTTTTAATTGGCAAAAATTATAGTTTTAAAAAATATGAGGTATTTGTTGGATAGTGACAATATGCATGTTTTTACATGTTTGAAAAAGGAGAGAAATATTAAGAGTTACATAATTCCATGCCATTCAACCCAATTAATGAAGAACAATAAGTTAAATTAATATACCATTTTTGTCAAACAAACAGAAAGGCATCTTAAACATAATATGCTTCATACCTTCTTTTACTCTTCCCCTGCTTGCCTCAGGTATTTTTGTTGCATGCACAAATGTAGAAAATACACTCTAGTTAGCTTTGGGCATCATCTTTTCAGTTAGCTCATCCATACCAGTATGCACTTAGATTATGTCTAATGCTTATGCTTCCTTTTCCCAATCCAGGAGAAGATTCAACCCCTCTTGTTTTTGCACTCGTAGGACTGTTGGCCTTGTGTGTTTCTGTGATTTTTCTATTAATTTTCAACGATAAAGAAAAGAACATATGTCAACACCACAAAGGTAGGCTTGGCATATATATTTACTAAATATATCTCATCACCATCAATGTCAGAATGCTTTACTAAACAGACAATTTGAAAAGAAAGGCACCAAAATATAAGTATGGGTATAATTATAATAGTATTTTCTGTTTGTTTAACCCTTTGTTTAAAAGACAAAGAAATTCTTCAAAACATAAAAAAGAGAGAAACAATGAGAGCTATACTTGCTCACACCAGCCCCCACTACACTGGGACAATGATAAACATGTATAGATAATTGATACTGCAAAATATTTTACAAGCATAAAATCAGGGTACATGTTCAACAACCATGGCCTCTTATAAACTTTTGCTTTCTTTAAAGGAGAACTAAGTGTCCTTATCTATACTGGAAATGCCATTTTTAGTATCGATCAGTCAAGTCAGATGGTAAATATATGAGATACTATATGATAATGCTTTTTCCAGTATGCTAATCTAGGTTCCATGGCAGGACAATAACATCATATTCCCTTTTACAGATAAATAAAACCATGGACAGAAACTATGCAGCAGACACAACTGGAGTAAGGCGAGGGAGATGGAATAAAGATTTGCTAAAGCAATGCCTTTACTCCACTGTCACATCAGACCATGGTCAACTTCAACTTTCTTCTCTTCAAGCAGAGTGGGGCCAGTAACCCACCACTTTAAATGTGGCTATTACATTTAGTATATGGGCGTCTGTTTCATCTCATAGATAAGTGTTGTCTTTAAACTTGAAAGTGGTTCTTGTTGAAAGTATTTCACTCTCATTATACTGACTCTTGCAGACAAAAAGATGAAGTTGTTGAAATATTATGGCATATCGTCACAGTATAATCAGCACCAGGTTAAGTTTGTAAACAAGTGTAAATGACTCGTTCTCATTCGCCTCACCTGGTTAAACAAAGGTTAAATAAATAAAAACACTGACAACAATCTGATTAGGACAGTTTTAGCCACTGGGTTTTGATAATGGCAATCTTAATAAAAAATTAAAATAAAAAAAGGCAAATTTCTAACTGTGTAGAGGTTTTGGAGTAATTTTCATTTTATTAAGAATAAAGTCTGCATAGCCGGTCATCATCTCACACGATATATTATGATGTTAATATTTTGCTTTAAAATCTACTAAGTTTACTTTCTAACAGCATTTTCCAACAGTGCAAAAGCAACTGTCAGTCAGTCAGTCATTTTCTACCGCTTATTCCATAGTGGGTCACGGGGAAGCTGGTGCCTATCTCCAGCAGTCTATGGGCGAGAGGCAGGGTACACCCTGGACAGGTCGCCAGTCCATCGCAGGGCGCAAAAGCAACTGAATTAAGAAATTGTATGATTACTAAGAAGGACTTTTCTTGCTTTATGAACTAAGAGTGGGCAGTACAATGGCCTCATGTAGATATGTTTCTAATTTCAACTGTGTCGTGATGTTAAGAACTTTAATAAAGTTTGTGTAGTGTATTTTAGTTGTTGTATTTTTATCTTCTTCTTCATTCATGTGTTCATGTTTGGCTGTGGGTCAGTTCCACTTGGTCAGTTTCTAATCACATATTGTAGTCATGTGATTTTAATATGAACTACTATTATTTTGTGCCTGTAACCGATTCTTATCCAAATGTTCAAAATGCTCAGATCTCATTTAAGTTGATGTAACTATAAATTATTTTCAAAAAACTTTGCATTATACCCCATTTCCATTTATGACAGCTCTGATCCCCATTTGGACCAGTTAAGCCTTATGAAATATAACAGATTATGATCCTGATCAAACCAAAATAACTTGGCCTGCTGCTGGTAGGTAGTATTTATTGTTGTCATTTAACCAAATTTACTCACAGTAGAGATTTAGTGGATAAAGAACATTTGTGCAAAATTTCAGGTCTTGAAGTGGGCCCAAAATGTGCACTTCGTGGGTATGAATTAGCACGTGGTCCGTACTAAATATGTTGCAGTGGATGGCTCCTTTTTAACTAAAATTACAAAGATATGAAGTGCCAAGGCAGTGAAACAGCCTGCACCCAGTTTTTTTCACCAATCTCTGCATATTATTATTGTTTACTTTGTTATGCACTCTGCTTAGTTCCCTTAGTGCCTCAGTTTCTGCTCCCACACATCTCAAGCCTATCTGTATCTACTCACATGTGTTCCACCCAGTAATCACCTTTCCCAGTATTAAAAGTCTATGGTTTCTTTAGTTTGTGTCAGATCCTCCTATTGCTTATCCTGGCCCCCTGCTCTTTTGCTTCCTGTTACCTACCACGTCTCCATGGATTTTTTCCTCACTCTATGTGCCATTCATTTGATTTATGTTTTTTAATTTAATAAACCTTGTACATGATCCTGCCTACTTCTACCTCGGATTTGAGTCTTTCAACACACAAGACATAAAAGGGAGAAATGCATTATTAGCTTGTATTGCTAATACTAGTTAACAGTACAGCAATAAGATAATCACACTGGTTTTCTAGCTTACAGCTAGAATGAGCTCAGCTTGATTTGCTCCCAGTTCTAGGCTTCTATAACGATGACAGTCTAGGAGGAAGGGCAAAGTTTTTGTGTTCACAAACAATCAATAAAAGTATACAAATAAATATTACTCTCAGATCTGTTGAAAAACAAATTACAGTGTGCTTGAAAGATTTTTCAAGCTAAGGTGGGATAATTATTAAATGACCTATACATTATGACTCTGTTAATTTAGCTTTCAATGACGTTTTTCTTAGTGAGCAACTGGTTCATTTGTCAACCTGTGTGAGCTTTCTCTTGGGGGCCCAAGGCAGGCAGGGAGCCGCAAGCAAAGTCCTCTTTTATGCCTTAATTATAACTTTTTGAAATGCTTCTGTCATGATGAAAGATGGGGTAATTTCTACATTTCTGAACAAGACTCAGTGGTGTTAAAAATGTATGAATAAAACTAAAACTAGAGTTTAATGTCTTTTAGTGGTTACCTGCATAAGAAAACCCATTCATTCTAGGCGGATGGAAAGGTGTTTTTGGCCATATCCTCCATACTGTACCCTTCAAAGCAGTATGGAGGATGTGGCCCAGATGAATGCACAGAGCTGCATTCATAAGGAACCGTTGAAAAGTTTTACCTGACAGAAACATTTTAATCAGTGGTCTTATTCAGGCTTAAAGTATGACGTTTATGAGTACAACCTATAAATATGTAAATATAACAAAGACATTAGGATAGAACAAGTTCTGTGCAAAGGCTCTGAAAATAATTTCAACCTTCCATTATACAAAATGTACCTTTTCATTTAAATGAATTGTTTTACTTGACAAATAAACTGAAATGATGCATGGAAACTAAAGCATGGCTGACTGTGGTTTGGTGAACACACGTATGAAAACAGATATATGTTGTTTCCTGTTCAACCCTCTCATTTAATTTGAGGTGATCTTTTACTTTCCTCTTTAAAATGCAGACAAGGATAACATTTTAAACCTTTTTAAAGAAGCAACTAGAATGAACGTTTAAGTTAATTACTTAATTGTAACAAAACAAAGTTGCTTGTTTCTCTTTTCTCACTTCGTTTCTGGTTGAAGCTTGCAGAGCATATGTGCTCAGTAACCAGCATCACCAGTTGGTCAAAGGTAAAAGAAACCCTGCAACAGCTGCTGTTGCGGCTTTGCATGTACCTTTTCTCATTGAAGGTAAAAGGCTTGCATAAAGATAGTTTCTTTAAGAAAAATAAGACATTTAGGCAAAATTTCAGAGAAACTGGTGGTGTGAAAAAGGGAACACATTTGTCAAGGCATCAGTAAGAATGTTATAAAATGTGAGAAAGCCCAGCATGCAGCCCATTTTAGTGGGTCTTGTGACTTCTGCATTAAAGACCAACAACAGAACAAAGCATTGAGTCCACCTTTTAGAGATAAGAAACAAACCAAAACACACAAGAAAAAAAGAAAAATATAAGACCTACAAATCTAAACATTTCATGTGGTTCGTTTAGATTGTACAGATTACAAACTTACAGTTCTGGTACTTCTCAGTTTTTCTTTTCACAGTTAAAGTAGCTTACATTGTTGAAGGTGATAATATAATAAAAATTGTAAATATGTTTATCAGTGCAATAGCTTCATAATCCTGTAAGTATACCTTTCCAGTCCCACTGGGAGCAAAAAAAACACTCAATGCACCGTTTCTTTTGGGGACTAGGGGCCTTTATTTTTAAATTTTTATAAAGTAGGTTGACAGGAAACAGGTGAAGAGAGTGGGGGAAGGGAATGCAGCAAACATCAACAGGCCAGGATTTGATCCCATGAGCGCCTGCGTCGATGAATAAGGCCTCCATACACAGGTCACATGCTTAAACCCCTTCACCACCAGCACCGCACCCTCAGTGCAGAGTTTTAAAGCTGCTGCCCCATTGTTTCCTGGTCTTGTTACATATGCTGGGGTATCAAAAAACATTAACATGGATCCGAACTGGAAGAAATAAAACATACTTGTGAAACAAGTACAATCATGCCTATGGAGGATGTAGTTGTTTATGATGCAACCCTGTTTTGGGATGAAAGGTGTAAAATGTACATTGTACTATATTATGAGTCACTAACCTGCATGTGAATCTTTTGAGCCGCATCTCGGCTAAAATTCATTATGGTGACATAATGACAATAAACAATCTTGAATGTTAAAATGTACAGTGTACTATAATATAAATCAGTTTTGTTGTGATCTATCCATCTGTCTTTTTCATGTACTTAATGTTTACATTATTGCCTTTGCATCTGGATTGGGATCCTTGTACCGTCTAAAACTGCCTCCTCGATGTCAAATAATTCTTAGCTAAATTAATAAGAAACAACCTTTATGCTGTTGGAGTCACAGTGAAGTTAGAGAATCTTCATCATTGTAGAGAGTGTATAGCGTTATATTCATGCCATTGCTGTGAGATCTGAATAGCACTTACATAAATTACTAAGTTTATGATGCATCGAGTTAACGACCAGATGAAATCATCTGTCAAATGTTGCTTCATGCAGATGAGCGTTTGTTCAGGAGGAGGAATTGCTGCTAAGTCAGTCAATCAATCCAATAGGCTGGGCAATAGGCATAGATATATACAACTTTTTACCATTTGGCATACTAACTGAACAGGACTGCAGTGTTTTATAACTAGGATCAAAATGAAGCGACTGTAACTGACTTTGAATCTATCTGTATGATTGGGCTGAATTTACAATATATTTCTGTATATAACAAGATCTGTTTATCTTATAAAGTGACATAGTGATTTTTGTTGTGAACCGGTGCTACATAGATAAACTGATTAGAGATTCATTAAATTCCATTTTAGTGGTATTTAAGTGCAGTATATATGACATTGCAATGCTCATGACACAGAATTTTTGACATGTCCAATAAAATTTGAGGCAGCTTGGCTTAGCTGGAGATCACATTATCTATGCTGCATTAACGCTTTTCTATCCATCTGATATTATAGCAAAGGTAATGTGATACTGTTGGGATTACCTAATAAATGTGTCAGTATTAGACTCATTGATAGGCAATACAGGAGCCATATTTACTTAAAGCAGCATATCCCCAAACTCCACTGAAATATAGGCCAGATATGCAAAAGTGTGATTAGTATATCAGGATAAAATTCTCTATTTGCTGTAAATTATTTTTACCGTTTTATTAGAGGAATTTTGTTTCAAACCTGAGATTTATTTTAGATTAACTTTCTCTATTCATGTTTCCATCTACAAACCAAGTCAGGAGTAAAAGTACTAATTCAATAGAAGCTTTTGTTTTTGTTTGTATATATTTCAATAATTTATATCATTGTGGCCTCTCAGTCAGTCAGTCTCGACTGCAGCACGGATGGCAGCCACTGGTGCTAAAACAGCTTCCAGTTTATTGCCGACCTAATCCAAATCTGTTCCTTGTGTGTATAATACTTTGGAGAAATATCCCTGGCATGTGTAAAGCTAACGTTTCTTTCCATACCTTCAAGTTCCAAAAAGACTTTGATTTGGACCAGAAAAAAGCTAATGGATGTTTATGTATGACCGCTGTTTGAAAGTTCTGCGATCTGACCTTAACAAATTGTAAAAGACAAGTAGTCGGTAATATTAATGTAGCAACAAAACAAGTTATCAAATCTGCAGTACACTTCACAGTCTCAGGGAGATGATGTTGCATCTTCGTCAACAGCAACAAACAAGCTAGTAGGGGAAGTAAAAAACACTATCATCTCATTACAGCACTCTTGACTCTTGATATCAGAAAACAAAAACTTGGCAGTATTTGTACACAAAATATCTCTTTTGTTATTTCAGATCCATTTTGTTTGATGAATCTGTCCCAGTGGATATTACTGACCCTGATAAAAAATGTATGTCTATGTAAATATTTTTAAACCTCCAAACTAAAACAGAGGAATGGAATCATTTTATAAAACCACTTCCAAGCTGCTCTTGTTGACAAAACAAAACGGTTTAGAGGATATTAACTTGACTTTCCAAAACAATATAACAGAAAATACTTTATCGAATTTTTAAAGCATCTTTGCCCAAGTTAAGTGCAAACCCCAAAACTAACTTTTAGAAATCTTTTTTCGTAATAAAAGTCCAAATGAAGACAAAGCTATTTAAATCCCTTATGAAATGGAAAGGCCTCACGGGCTTAGTAAATGTAGTGGGCTGTGCATCTTCAACATTTCAGCCAATCACTGTTTTCTGTTTTGGAAACACTTCAACATCACCTACATTAAGCCCTCCATTTGTGCAAGACAACATCAACAGTGCAAGAGAAAAGTAGCTCCACCACGATGGTCGCAACACTTGCTGCAATGATTGTTCTCACCGTGGCACGTAAGTATACTAATTTTCCAGAAAAAATTACATTAATAGAAAAAAAGATAGTATGCGTTTGGAGAATATTACCCTTGAATATTTCTAGCTATATTTACTGAGGCCTTCAATTTTTTTTTTCCACAGCTGTTATTCATACTCTTGAGGCTTCCCACCTGATCTCCTTAACTCTGGCTGACATTGGTGATAATGTTACATTTGATTGCAATGTTTCTGAGAAGGATCTTAAGTTTGTTTATTTTATAAACAGTCTCTTGGATACATGATTGAAACAGTAGGTAGTCTAATTCTTGGTAAACCAACAATAGGTGAAAAATTTAAAGACTCCCGCTTTGCAGTAACAGCAGAGGGGTCTCGTTATAAACTCGATATATCAAATGTCAGTAAAAAGGATGAAGCAACATATTTATGTCACACTGGGACAACATATTCACAGAGGTTCATCAATGGTACATTCTTAGCTGTGAAAGGTAAGATGCAGTTTGTCGGCTGTTAGTTTCACTCACAATGTTTTACGTTTTATTGACACTATGTCGGGTATCTGTGTTATTTACCATGTTTTTATTAACCATTCAGATCATAAACAGCAGAATTCTCTCTACTTGGAACAACACCCAAAGACTGAGTTGGTTCAGCAGGGAGAGACTGTAACTCTCCAGTGTTCACTTCTCTCCAAGAACAAAGAAAAAGTTCAGTGCCCAACTAAACCCAGTATGTACTGGTTCAGAACTGAATCAGAACGATTTGATCCAGGCATTATTTACACTCAGAGGAACATCAGCGACAAAGATTTGGAAAGAAGCTGCTCCTACAGTTTATCCGTACGAGACTCATCTGATGCTGGACTTTACTACAGCGCTGTGGTCACATGTGGATCAATCCTGTTTGGTGAAGGAACCAAAGTGGAGACAAGTATGTGTTATAATTTTGATTTATTTTTCAATACATTTGTTTTGGTTAAAAAACTAAATTATGCGAAGATGGACCATAATATAATGGAATTTGGGAATGTTGGAAATGTTTAGAAAAGCAAAAATTTCCTATAGGCATCATTCATTTTATATAGTTATCCATATCTGTAGAATCAAGTAAACAGCCAAAGTTTTCGAGTTTGTAGAAACCCTGGGCTTATTTATTAGTTAGACGGTCATCTGGCAACAGTCTAAATAATGCATGAATATACATAAAAATATTATACAATACATTAAAAACCATGTTTTGAGTTTTCTGGTAATATTAAACACACAAGTATTTGAATGAAATAGCTGCCTTTTATGTTTTCTATCCATAATAACTTGGTTTGATGACCTTTCCATATAACATCCCTAATAACCTATTTTTGAGTTATGAAGTTCTGGCTTATTGTGCAGGATTAGGCTACCTAGAGTTCTACCCAGCATAACTGTAATGTTTATTTGCAAACAATGTCACTCAATACAAGTTCATAAAAAAATACAAAATGTGCCTTTCCTGATTTGTTTTAATTTAGGACAAGATGGTAACAGCCTTGCCATTGCACTTGGAGGACTGTTGGCCTGCTGTGTTATTGTTGTAGTCCTGCTAATTTTCTACATTAAACAGAAAATAAATTGTGAACAAAGCAAAGGTGAGTTTTACATAGTCAGATACAAACAGTGTAGAACCTTTAAAATTAATTATAAATTTGATGTTGCTTTAAAAAAATGTTTATGTTAAAAATTATAATTGAAATCTCTGCTTTTTTGACATGCAAATGCTATGTGTGCAACACTGCACCATACCCACCATGAAGCATGTGGTGACAGTATCATGGTGTGGGAGTACTTTTCTTCAGTGGTAGCAGTGTTCACTGTTCACTGTTGGAGTTGATGGCAAAAGGGATGTAGCTGTTAGATACTGCAAAGCATATTCTTGTCGTTTATTGGCCCAGTCAAAGTTAATACCTAAATCCAAAGTTGAAAGAACTTGAAAATTCATGTTCACAAACACTATCTATCCAACCTGGCTGACTTTTTGCAAAGAAAAATGGACAAAAATTACAGCCTTTAATGGCTGTATTACAAAGTGTTGACTTAGAGGGCGTAATTGCAAATGCCTGCCACACTTTTCAGATTTAATTTAAACAAACAATTAAAACGAGTATTCTTTTATTTTCATTACAAAGTTACATTAACAGGCCACAACAGGTTCAACATCAGGGGTTGGGGTTGAGATGATCTGAGCTTCGGGACATGGTACTTTATCCTGCTGGAGGTAGCCATCAGGACATGACACTGTGGTCATTAATAATGAACAAGGCAGCAACCATACTCAGGTAGGCTGTGGAGTTTAAATAATAATTAACTGGTACAACAGTGGCCCAAACTGAGACCAGTAAACATCCTTCACACTGTTACACCACTACCACCAGCCTGAACCATCAGAGCAGGATGGGTCCATTCTTTTCTCTTCTGACTCTGCTATCTTAAAGTTTCAGCTGAACCAAGACTCGTCAGACAAAGCAACATCTTTTCTATTTTACTGCCCACATTTTGGTGATCTTGTTTGAATTGTAGCCTCAGTTTCCTGTTTCTCAGTTTTCTGGATCCTGACAGAAGTGACAGATGGTTAAAGCTGCTGTAGCACATCTGCCATAAGGTTAAATGTTTTGTGTTTTCAAAGATGATATTTCACATACCTTGGTTGTATCCAGTAGTTATGTGAACTACTGCTGTCATTTGTTTATCTTGGCTCATTCTCCTCTGACCTTTGATGTCAAAAAGGCATTTTAATTCACAGAACTGCAGCTCATTGGAAATTATCTCTTTTCAGACCACTCTCTGTGAACCAAAAAGATGGTTGTGTGTGAAAATCCCAGTAGATTAGCAGTTTCTGAAGTACTCAGACCTGCCAGTCTGAAACCACATGCCATGACATCCATAAAGTGTCCTAAATCTCCTTTCTTGGAACTTAAGCAAATGTCCCTACCTAGGCTTGAGGCCTCATTGAGTGTAAGCCATGGGAGTGACTGGTTCGATCTTTGTGTTAACAAAAGCATCCTAATAACATACAATGAAGTTTGTAATTCATTGTATCTCTCCTTCACAGGTTTAACTTATTTTTGGTCATGTTGAATTTTTCCATGTCAGTGAGCTTAATCGTTCTACAACACAACATACAATTATTTAGAGTTGTTGTTCTTTAAAGGTCAAACTGGTGTTCCCAGTCTGGTGGCGGATGACAAATCAAGAGTTGTTCAGTCAAGAAACTTGGTAAATATATCTCAAATATGTCACTACTTGTCCTGTAGACATAACAATAGATGAAAATGTTTCTTCTTTTGCAGGATGGTGAAGCAGTAGAAGCAAACTATGCATCGGTGCAAACCAGGGTTAGAAGACCTAATGAAAAGAGACAGCAGCCACAAGAATGTGTTTACTCTGCAGTCAGATCAGATGATCACCAAAAGCTCTCTTCACTCTAATTATAACACCACTCTTACATTTGTGCAACAAATGTAATGGGATTTTAACTTTCGTTGCCCTTCACTGTTTTTATTCAAGCACAATTTGTATTTTCTTCATTCATTTTGTAATATCAGTCTGACTCTGACAAAAACAACAGCTGTTTTGCTTTCTTTTAGAACACACTAAATAATGTCTTTTAACATAAATCAACATAATTGTACAGAATTGTAAATTATGTCCACAAATTGTTAAAGAAAAGAAGCTGAAATGTCATTGCAACAGATTTCTGACATAAAAGTTATTTTCAAACAACTTCCTTCATGCAGACAGAATAAACTTATTGAAAATTAAGTTTTGATGAGTTGGTTTTTTTTGCCTCTTTATTGAAAATACAGAAGCAGATTGATTGTTATACCCAAACATCACCATTATTTTTGTTTTTAACTACTATTTGGACTACTACTACTATCACTACAACTACCTTCCAGTAGTTTTTTTTTTACATATTGTGAGGGATCATAATATTAGAGGACCATTAATGTTGATGCAAAAACTGTAAAAAGGCCAAACATTGTGTGCTATATTCACAGTTTATTTACAAATGATTAAAAAAAGTAATTTGAAGATTTTCAAACAGGGTTTTAGTTGCAAGACAAATTGCAAATGATGAACACTGGTGTAAATAAAAAGTCATTATCACAAGGAATCTCTTTTATTCTATCTTAACATGAACAGGTATGTTCTGAGAAAGTACGTGAACCAGCCAAGAATGTCCCATAGTAGGCCCAAGTGCTTAGAAAACAGTTCAGGTACTTTTCATCATTTCAGTGGTTGAATGTGGGTTGTCCAGGTTGGTAAAACAGTTTAATAGGTGATGCTGTGGTACTGATGAAACTGCTGCCATAGGTGACTATCAAAGAGTCCAGAAAAAGGAGAAATCATAGGCTGATAGAAGTACCAACTCAGTAACTCCTTTATAAGTCGACCATGTAGACTACGAGTTCATCTTATAGGTCATGTACCTCTAGGCACATGACTAAGCTGGAACTCATCTGTTCCAGCTTGAAAATGTAATGACAGAAGCAGGTCCGGTGGAACTCTATCAGAAATGTGAGAAGATGAAGGAGAGGCATAACTGACCTCTCTAGAACTTAATTCAGGTAAAGATGTTCTTTTATTTTTATTTCTATTTTTTTTATATCCAGAGCACTTATTAAAGTGAAATTATTATATTCATATTTGCCACCTATATGTGTCACCGACATATATAAACGTTGTGTGGATAACAACATTCCCACCAGAACAGTGAGCTGCATACCCAGTAACAAACCCTGGTCACCAGTGACCTGAAGGACCTGCTTAGTAATAAAAAAAGAGCCTTCTGAGAGGGAGACAGAGAATTATTGAGGAGTGTGACAAAAGCAAGTCAAAATAAGACACAGCAAGGAGGTATATAAGGAGAAGCTGGAGAGCAAGCTCCGGAAAAACAATATCAGAGATGAGTGGTCAGGGATGAAGAGGATCACAAGCTTCAAGCAGAAGGACGATCAGACCACTGGATGTCTGGACAAAGCAAATGAACTAAACACATTCTTCAATAGGTTCAGTTCAGAAACAAGCTCAGCATCCTCCTCTCCTGCTCACAGCTAAACAGACATCCCACCCTCCTTTGACCCACAGGACGCGCAGCTGTCCTGTCACACCTCAAATGTCTTTTCTTCCATGTCAGCCATGGACCCTTCTGCTTCTACATGTTTGCCCTTAACCAAATCAGAAGATGCTGATGTTCCCTTTTATCCCCCTTCAACCTGTGTGTCTCAACAAGTCAGGTGAAGAGACAATTGGAAAGACTGAACCGGAACAAGGGTGCAGGTCCAGATTGTGTCAGCCCTAGAGTCCTGAAGGCCTGTGCAGAGCAGCTCTGTGGGATTCTTTTTTTGTTTTTTTTTAACCGTCTCCTGTCCGGCAGATTAACGCTCAGTATTGTTATGAGTGCCAAGAAGAAACCCAACAGATTTATTTTCACAAGGGGACCATTGCGGCTAAGGCTTTAATGCTGCCTGATATTTATGAAAGAAACTTTATTAGAAACTGCTTTGGGATTATTTCAATTGTTACGGACACAGAGACAGAAACAAAAAGGAAAAAATAAGAAGCACGAAAGAGAGAGAGGTGGGGCAAAAAGGAAAAAGGGAGAAAAGGAGAAAAGAGGAAGACCGAAAGAAGGATGGATAGATTAAGAATTTCTAATCAGCCAATCACGTGGCAGCAAGTCAATGCAATTAGGAATGTAGACATTGTCAAGACGATCTGCTGCAGTTCAAACCAAGCATCAGAATGGGGAAGAAAGGTGATTTAAGTGACTTTGAACGTGGCATGGTGTTGGTGCCGGAGGGCTGGTCTGAGATTTCAGAAACTGCTGATCTACTTGGATTTTCTCTCACTACCATCTCTAGGGTTTACAGAGAATTGTCAGAAAAAGAGAAAATATCCAGTAAGCGGCAATTCTGTGGGCGCAAATGCCTTGTTGATACCAGAGATCAGGAGAATGGCCAGACTAGTTCGAATAACAGTAACTCAAAAACCACTCGTTACAACCAAGGCGTGCAGAAGAGCATCTCTAAATGCATAACACATCGAACCTTGAGGTGGATGTGCTACAGCAGCATAAGACCACACCGGGTGCCACTCCTGTCAGCTAAGAACAGGAAACTGAGGCTACAATTCGCAAAGGCTCACCAAAATTGGACAATAGAAAATTGGAAAAACCTTGCCTGTCTGATGAGTCTCGATTTCTGCTTCGACATTCGGATGGTAGGGTCAGAATATGGTGTCAACAACATGAAAGCATGGTCCATCCTGCCTTGTATCAACGGTTCAGGCTGGTGGTGGTGGTGTAATGGTGTGGGGGATATTTTCTTGGCACACTTTGGGTGCCTTAGTACCAATTAAGCATCATGTCAACACCACAGCTTACCTGAGTATTGTTGCTGACCTTGTCCATCCCTTTATGACCACAGTGTACCCATCTTCTGATGGTTACTTCCAGAAGGATAGCACGCCATGTCATTAAAGCACAAATCATCTCAGACTGGTTTCTTGAACTGTCACTGTACTGAAATGGCCTCCACAGTCACCAGATCTCAATCCAATAGGCACCTTTGGGATGTGGTGGAACGGGAGATTCGCATCATGGATGTGCAGCCGACAAATCTGCAGCATCTGTGTGATGCTATCATGTCAATATGGACCAAACTCTCTGAGGAATGTTTCCAGTACCTTTTTGAATCTATGCCACGAAGGATTGAGGCAGTTCTGAAGGCAAAAGGGGGTCAACCCGGTACTAGCAAGGTGTACCTAATAAAGTGGCAGGGGAGTGTATAATAACAGTTTTTTTTTACCAAAAAGTGCACGGTACTTGTGAATGCAAGATGTATTTAGTGATAAATGCGGCTCAATAAAGAACATTTGTGTACCTGTTACAACCTGAATCTAAACACCTATGGGTCTAAGTGTGAGCGCGCTTGTGTATACAAGGTTTCTCTATAGAAATATGCAATGGTTGAGTGTGAGGTGCCACAGACCGGTGCCCTTGGACCTGAGACATGATACAAAGGAGATCCAAGCCATAGAGTCCAAAGGCGCCCCAGACACAGGAACCCCAGGAGAACCATCGCTAGGACTACCGCATCCCCCGAGAGAAGACAGGTGGAGAGTCTCAGGGAACAACCCAGCAGCCACAGTGCAGAAGTCCCAGGGAGCTGCAGCGATGAGCCCACAGTCCCGCCAGCAACCGTCTACGCCAGAGCAGATCCAGCGATAGACCCAGAGACCCAAGACCCCGGGACATAACACTCCCCAAGGTTGTGTGGCGGAGAGGAAATAGGCCCCTCATTTGATGGGGGGCCTGATCTAGGAGAAAAACTGATCTAGGAGAAGGAGCAGCCCAAGACCTAACCTGACACAAAAAACAGGCACACACAGTCACAATCAACAATGAATGTTGTACACTCACTCACACTCCCCTGTTGGGACCATGGATTTCAACATTAAAACTCTGGTATACACTTTTCTGGAGTTTTTAAAATAAATTGCATTTAACAGACTTTCAGCACAATTTCAGGAGGGGAAAGGGGGGTAATGGAGGAGTTCCCATGATGCCACTGTCGGTATAAGAGCACCCTCTCTCCCACAAGTCCTTTCCCGAGAGGAACTGGACGGAGGGACAAGCGCGCTAATGTCTTTTGTTGGCAAAAAGACATAAACTCTTCAAACCGGATCCAAGAGTGTCATACAATCACCGATCATATGCAAAAGTTGAGTATGACTGAATAACTGTTTGTGTACCCAGTATTAATTCATAAAAACGTTAGTTAAGGTACACGCCTGGCTTGACTTTCTCCCTTGAGGCCTGCAGGAGCAACGGACTCAAAGAAGTCACAGAGAAGACGCCATCTCTACAAGCCGAGTGAATAGGTTTTCCTTGCCTGAGAGGAGGACAAACGGCCCGCATCACGGTGGTTACGGTAATGAACAGCTGGTTGACGGACAGAACAAGCCATCTTGCAACGCCCAGCTACGGAGCTAACCCTTTGTCACAGATCGAACGTCCAGCTACACCCCCGAGGCTACCGAGGTTAGCCGAAAGCTAACCGCTTGTTGACTGTGGACACCTCTTCAAACTTCGCTGCCCCGGACATCTTTTCCTCAGCATGGTCAGAGGTTAGGTTTTGGCAGAGAGAATAATAGAAAGTTAGGATGAAATGATCTGAGCGTTTTCATTTTCATGAAGTTTGGTTTTGTTGTGTGAAACTGCTACCTTAGTGCTAGTAGGCTGCACACGTGATCAGCTTTGTGTTCTGTGTTTATGTGTTTTCAAGTTTAAGACAAACTTTAGTTAAAGGGTGATTTTAAACACAGAAGGTTGCTCATAACGCGCCGTCCACGCTTATGCATTTTAACCCTTTCATTGACCCTGATATTTTAAAGGTATGTGTTTGATTCTGGTGCTAAGCTAAGCTATCAGCCTCCTTTGTTAGCTTAACTGCTATCAGCTTAAGAACACGTGCTTGCTACAGAATATTTAACAGGAAGGTTAAGTTTTCAAGTTAGTGAATAATAGTCTCTAAACATTATTTTACTAAATCTGATAACTAAGTAAACACCATTAAGCCCCATTTCTCCAGAAAGATTTGGCTATTTCCAAATATCCCCTTAATGTTTCTTTAATATTATTTAAATAAATAAAGGCAACTAATTAGACACCGTTGAGAAATTATTCATCCAGAAGGTTGGTTTTATTCAGTAGATCATTCTTTAAAACATTATTTTAATAAAATAATATTTTATCTGATCTTGCATTGTGAATGGTTGTCTAAACGTTTGCTAAATATTGTCTAAATCCTTGGTTCTCAAACATAAATAACATTGCATGGTAATGTTGCATCACTCTTTTGGTCATGATTTTCAATCATGTTTAATCAACTTGTTTATATTGTACATAGCCCATTAGTCTTCCTTATTCTTTCATTCTGCTTGGTAGTTTAGTTGGATTGTTTTAGCATAGTGAAGAGTTTGTTGATTAAAATATGTTTGACTTTGAGTTGACTTATTTTTGTTAATAAATTGTTGCATTTTAAGAAATTGTGTGAATTCATTCCATGTGTGTGCAGAGTGTTACTGTTCAATAATGTCAGAGCTTGGTTCACACCTTTCAACTTTGTCCTAATACCATCGCCTTACTGGGCTGGTATTCACAGGACAACCCTTAACAGACCGAAATATTATTTGATAAAATATTAATATTAAATAATATGTCAGATTAATAATCACAACACCCCATACATGCTCTATACTCCCAGTTTCCCCCTATGTGGCCCCTATGTTCCCGTGACAAACAGACCACAGTTTGTGAGACTGAAGGGTTGTGTGTCTAACCAGGTAGTTAGCAGCACCTAAGCACCACAGGGGACTGTAGTCTCACCGTTCCTTTTCACTCTGTACACCTCAAACGTCCAGTACAAGACAGACTCCTGTCATCTGCAGAAATATTCAGATGATTCGGCAGTCATGGAGTGTATCAAAGATGGACAAGAAGCTGAGTACAGAGAGCTGGTGGATCACTTTGTGGCATGTTGTGGAAACAGTCATCTCATCTTGAACATGCATTAAACAAAAAAGATGATTGTAGATTTTAAGAGAAACAAGAATAGGTCAGACACTGTTTCCATCATGGGAGAAGAAGTGGAGGTGCTGGAGGAGCATAAATACCTTGGTGTTCACCTGGACAACAGATTAGAGTGGAGATGCAACTGTGAACCAGTGTACAAGAAGGTACAGAGCAGACTGTACTTCTTGAGGAAGCTTAGGTCTTTTGGTGTTTGTAGCAAGATGCTGCATATCTTCTATAAGTCTATTGTAGAGAGTGTGATCTCTTCTGCCATCATCTGCTGGGGTACCAGCATCAGAGCCAGGGACTTGAAAAAACTCAAGAAGCTAAAATAGAAGGTTGGCTCTGTTCTGGGGCTCATTGTGGAGCTCATTGTGCAAAGAAGGATACTTTATAAAATGAGGAACATTATGGAGAACCCTGAGACTGCCGAACAAAAACACTGTCTTCAGTCAGAGGCTTCTTCAGATGTGCTGTAAGACAGACCGCGACAGGAGATCCTTCCTGCCCACAGCCATCAGCATCTACAACGGCTCTGTGAAGAAATAAACTACAACATTTAATTTCCCTTTGAGATGAATAAAGCATTTTTGAATTTGAATTAAATTTGAATTGAATGCCAGATACATAAAATGCATTTTAAAAATAAATAGGTCACCGGACTCACTGCTCAAAAATCTCTAACATTTACTTTTTTTTCTCACAGTGAGAGGTCTAATTTCAAACTTCCTCATTATTTTTTGTTATTTGTGGCTAGATAACATAAACTGAGAATTTTAATCTCCTAAAACCCAATCATGTTGGATCAGCAATTGTGATCACAAAATAGAAAAAGGGAAACTGAATTGAACAGAACACTGAGACCCCAAAATTTATGAACTGGCCTCTACTGTTGATTTGTAAACTGTTTAACCTGCACTATTTTCTCTGAGGAATCCCATTTCAGGTGACCTGTACAAAAGGGAACAGTTCAGAAGAAGTAGTTAGGAAGAAATGCAACACATACCTTTATTACAAGCATGAAAAAATTACATGACTGGGTTTGAGGTTTACCTTTCAACAGGACAATGACCCTAAAGATACTGCCACAATGCAATAGTTTGGATTAAAGCACTAAGAATGGCATATGCCTAAAGCTACTGAGCATTTTTGGCAAGATCACTGTGCACAAATTCGTTTGGTTAAACGCTGGTAGAGACAAACCCCAACCCCTTGCAGCAACTGCATCAAAAGGTGATTTTTTTGAAAACCATTTTATCATTTTCCTTTCACTTCACTATTATGTATTACCTTGTGACGGTTCGTCATACAAAATGCAAAGAAAATATACAGGTTCAAGGGATATGAATACATTTGAAAGACATTTCTTTTTTGGACTTTTTTACTCTGTTGTACACTTAATTAGTACATCATTAGTACGTTGTTTTATTTTTCCAAAATAGCAACTGACATTACAGTGCTTATGTTTTAACTTACTGATAAAAATTAAAAACAACCAAGCTTCATTATTAATTTTTATTAGGATAAAAAATGTAGTCTTATGAAAATAAATAAGTTTTGTACATTCTGACTTCATTAAGGTGTAGTAGTGGTGTTGTTTCTTTGCTTTAAGTCAAGCATTTGGGTACAAGATCATCTCTGCAGTTAATGCAGTTACCACAACTTTCACTCTCTTTTTTTAAGGAAAAATTACATACATACACAATTCTTTATAGTTCAGTTCAGTTCAGTTTCAGTTTTATTTATTTATATAGCGCCAATTCACAACACATGTTGTCTTAAGGCACTTCACAAAAGTCAGGTACATACATTCCAATTACTCCTAACCATTGAACAGTGCAGTCAGAGTTAGTTATTTATTCAAATTGGATAAAAAGTTTTAAACAGTGTGTTGCCTGGCATGAAAACGAAATGAGAACAAAAGAGCAGAGAGCTGCACTATTTTAAACTAATTTTGGGCACACACATTAGTCACAGAGTTACCATGGGTCAAAGCTTTAACTTTTAGTTTTGCAACACGACGCAAAAATAATACACAAAAGCAATACTCAGAAATTATATTCAAATGACACACAAATAGTAAAATATACATAAAAAAGGTTTTTAATTTTGTGAAAATATTTCTGAAATTAATGTATAGTGTCAAATGCAAGAGGCTGTGAAGCATTTATGGCATACAAAGCAAAAATATAGTCTAAAAGGATCCTTAAGTGTTGAATCCAACATTTTTGAGGTTAGTCTTTATCAAAGGCCCTGGCATAACTGTAGATGGTCTCTTCTTTTCTTCTCGTCTTAACCCTGCCCGCTCTGTCAGCTTTTTGCTGGCTAAAAACTGCTGTAGAATAAACTAAGGTATCCTCATTTCTCTGAGGAAATAAAATGCAAGAGCAGATCTTAATGCACAGACATTTGTAAAAGTAAAATGAACATTGCTGAGCTGAGATGTTTTTAATTCCATTTCTGAATTTCTCACCTGCTGGTTTTGCTGTGGTCCACAAACTGCTTCAGCATTTCTGCCTGCAAACTCTGAGACTGTAAAACAGGTTTAAATAGTCTTAAAATGTGTTTTATTTTGTCTAATAATGCTTAAATACAGTAATCCAATGTTTAGGAAACATGATATAAATCAATGAGTTACCACTCTTACCTTTGCAAAATTTACAGCATTTTTTCCTAATCAAACAGACAAGCAGGGCTGTAACTATCGGCATCAAAGCCAAATTGACACTAAATAGAAGGAGAAGAATGCTGTTCATCTGTGAATCATTTATGCTGATATCTGGAACATACAAAATCATGGGTCAGTATAGAACAATAAAAATATGAATTAATGTTGGTATTTAATGCAAAACATAATAGAGTCACCTTCAAACTCCAGTTTTGTACCATTTCCAAAAACTACCTTCCCACATGCAGCCAGAGCACAGTAATACATTCCAGAATCGGAGAAGCTGATGTTGTCTTTGACAAAATTAAAGACACAGCTCTGCCCAGACTGACTCTCAGGATTATGCTCACATTTACCATCACCCTCATTTTGAGCATAAATCAAGCTAGAAAGGGATTGTTCTGAAGAGACTCTGAACCAGAACACTCTGCGTTCCTCTGGACATGTTTTCTTTTCTGACTGAGAGAGAACTGAACACTGCAGACTCACAGAATCCCCTTCATGAACTGGATCAGACAGATTTTCTTGAGTGACTGCAATAACATCGAGTTCTGGTCCTCGAAAAGAAAAAAATCAAAATTTAAATAATCATGCAAAAAAAGATATTGGATTTAGTTAATAAAAAACACAGATGGATTAAGGTTTATGCTTAATTCACATTAAAAAAAACATTTTCAAAACTTTTATTTGGTTAAAAGGTTTGACAATATTTACCTTTTATTCTCAGGAATGTTCCATTCAAGAAAGTAACGTTGATTTCTTGTGACTTTAAACAAAAATAAAATGCTGTGTCACTCAGCCTTGTTTGCGCAATATGGAGAACAAAACTGCCAGGTTCTTGTTTGGTTGCAAGGCGAGAATTTGTATTTAAACGATCATGATCAAAGGTAAATGTTTTGCCCAAGATTTCAGGCATGTTTCCAGGGATTAGTCTAATCCAAAAGAGGTATCCAACTTGCGCAGATGCATGCCGTTTGCAAGATAGTGTCACGTTTTCTCCAACAACTGTTGTTATCACAAAGTTCTCAGCATCTGCACATCCAGAAAACATATTCACACTAAATACTGATTAATATCACAAATGCATTATTATACATATTCAACTACAACAAAAAAAGAAAATATTTTCTGACCTCTTAACATATACTTACAACAAACTTGGAGCATCAGCAGAATAAAAAACACTGTGCACATTTTGAGGGTTTTTTTCAACTCAAGACTACAGTTAATTTTGCTTACTCTATAGGACCAATCCTTAATTCAGTAATATCAAATGGGAGGGAACAATTTCTGAGAGATCTGATTGGCCTATTCATTTGTTGGTGTCTGACTTTACTACCCCAGTGGAAAGAGAGTAACCAAAACTTTCCAGCTTAAACGTGAGGCAAGATCAACAAAGATATTTTATTATGTGGTGGTAGTTGGTTTTGGTACCTGTGTTAGGCTAAAAAAAAGGGACTTAACAGCGGGAGGACCAAGTATTTACAGAATATATACAGTTTCTATTTTTCTGATGACAATTTAAAATAATTGTCTAAATTAATGTATACAGTAATCAGATGCATATAGTTATTTGTAAATTACTTCATAATAATAATTTACAACAAAGCGCTGTTATTGTTTTTTATGTAATTGACTTGGCACAAAATCTCCAGCTACAGTGATACCATTAGCTCACCTTTGAAAGAGCACAGCTGAAATCTCTACATGAATTTAATTATTTGACTGAAAAATATTAAAATGCCTGAATGCTTGAAATCATTGTGGAAAATTGCAAATGCGTCTATCTAATTCAGTCCTGTAGAGACTCACAATAAGAAACACAAAATGCGATTAGAGAAGTTACACAATGGATGTTTATTTGTTTGGCGCTCAGACCCCAGAGGAAGAAATGAATGCTGATAATGCATGAACTGATGAACTTCTTAGAATTAGAATTCATTCAATTCAATTAAATTAAATTCAATTCAGTTTTATTTATATAGCGCCAATTCACAATACATGTCGTCTCAAGGCACTTCACTAAAGTCAGGTACATACATTACAATTAATCCTAATCATTGAACAGTGCAGTAAGATTCAGTTATTTATTCAAATTGGATAAAAAGTTTTTCTGTCTAAGGAAAGGAAACCCAGCAGATTGCATCCAGTCACTGACTTGCAGCATTCACTCCTCCCTGTCTATTTCTCCAACCAGACTGAAGAAAAAGCAGTGGGTGTGTCCTAATTGCCTACCTCTGCACTGATGCAGTTTTCCTACATTTAAATAAGTTATTATATGTTCATTTAGGGAAGAAATCATCTTTATTTAGCTATATTTACATTCTGGTCTCACAGATTGCGTGACATTAATACCACCTGCTGAAAGTTGGAGGTCATTTTAAAGGAGGAGAACGAAGAGAATGAAAAAAGAAAACAGGGCAGGGATGTGACAGAAGGTCGAACCGATTGTCTTTTCCATTCATTTGCCTTATATATTTTCAAATATTCCTCTAATCAAATAAAGTGTCTAAACTGTCCTGTTGTTGCATTTTTGAAAAAGAAAATTACAACAACAAAGGGGGGATCACACTCCTCAGCCTCCATGGGAAGGCCTATCCCAGGGTGTTGAATAGAAAAGCCCAGCCGCTTGCCCAATCTCATCTTCAGTTGGAGCAGTGTGGTTTTCGTCCCAGCCATGGGACACTGGACCAGCTCTAAACCCTCTGCAGGGTGCTCAAGGGTACATGGGAGTTTGTCCAACTGGTCCACATGTGTTTTGTGGACCTGGAGAAGGCATTTGACTGTGTCCCTCGTGGTGCCCTGTGGGGGGTACTCCAAGAGTACGGAGTCGGTGGCCCTTTATTAATGGCCATCCGGTCTCTGTACAAGTGGAGCAGGAGTTTGGTTCACCTTGCCAGCACTAATTCAGACCTGTTGCATGTTGGATTTCGGCAGGACAGCCCTTTGTCACCAGTCCTCTTCATAACTTTTATGGACAGGATTTTTAGGTGTAGCCCAGGGCCAGAGGAGGTCTGGTTTGGGGACAAGTGGATTTCATCTGTCCTTTTAACAGATGATGTGGTCCTGCTGACCCCCTCTAGCCAAGACCTACAGCATGCAATGAGCAGTTCACAGCCGAGTGTGAAGCGGCTGGGAAGAGGATCAGCTCCTCCATGTCTGAGGCCATGGTTCTCGACAGGAAAAGGGTGGCTTGCTGTCTTTAGACTAGAGGGGAGCTCCTGCCTTAAGTGGAGGAGTTCACGTATTTCAGGGTGTTGTTCACGAGTGGGGGGACAATAGAGATAGATAGATGGATCAGTGAGGCCACCGCAGTAATGAGGACACTTTGTCGGTCCGTTGTGGTGAAGAGAGTGCTGAGCTGAAAAGCAAAGCTCTTAATTAACTGGTCGGTCTACGTTCTTACCCTCATCTATGGCCATGAACTTTGGGTCATGATCGACAGAACGGGATCCTGGATACAAGCAGCTGAAATGAGCTTCCTCTGCAGGGTGGCCAGGCACTCGTTAGAGATAGGCTGAGGAGCTTGGCCATCCGGAAGGAGCTCGGAGTAGAGCCGCTGCTCCTCCACATCGAGAAGAGTCAGTTGAGGTGGCTCAGGCATCTGTTTCGGATGCCTCCCCCAGGAGGTGTTCCAGGCATGTCTCTCCAGGAAGAAGCCCAGGGGACGTCCCAGGACACGCTGGAGGGACTTTGTCTCTCGGCTGGCCTGGGAACGCTTCGGCTTCCCCCAGAGGAGCTGGGAGAGGGGCGTCTGAGTGTCTCTGCTTAGTCTGCTGCCCCCGCAACCCAGTCCCAGATAAGCGGTTGATGACAAGTACACATATCAGTGCTTTACATGTAGAGGTTAAAAAAATCAACTCAGATAAATTAACTTAATAAATAAGACTGGTTCTTATTGCTCGATGTCGGCAAGGCACACTGAGGAATCTTTGCTTCACTCACCAGTTACATTAAGGGTAAGCGTAATGGGAGTGTCTTATACTTGACACATTTACATTTACATCACACGGCTTACTCATGCCTTCTCACTCATGCCTAAGAACACTGCCATAAATTAAAAAGTAGTATTGAAATTTCCTTTTATTTAAAGTTTCTAATACACAATTAAAGGTTGGTCTGTGCATCTCCCTGCATTATAGAGAACTGTGTAACGAACTAAAAGGGATTTAGAGGTGGCTCAGACATTGTAACACTAGGGAACTCCTTGGTTCTTGAACACCTTTGTGTCCAGACAAAACAGACTAAAAAGTTAGATAAACAGAACCCAAAAAAATAGTACAATGCTACAAACCTAGAAGGACAAAAATTATCACGTACATTTTTTACAAAGGTTAACATCCAGCATGCCAGAGTAAATTTAAGCATGTTTAAAGAAGATGGGTTAACTGATAGGGGTTTGTGGTCTAGTGGCTAGAGACACTTTGTTTAAGGAGATGAAATCTTTGGCCATAATGAGCGTAGTGGTAAACCCACTAAAACACCATAAGAAAAAGCTCATGATAATCAGATCATTTTGATAATCATGAGAAAAATAACAGTTTGGACTGTCATTTGACAGCACAAAAAGAAGTTAACGTGAAAACAAACTAGGCCATCTCCACTTCCTGTACTCTGTTTAGCATACATACTGGCACACTCAAATGCCTATTGGTTATTTTTGTACCTGGTATTTCATCTTGCATAGAGTCAGTATGTTCTCTGAAAGTCAGCACATGCAGGCCTACATTTTCCGGTAGATGATTTTATGAACAAAGGAATGTTTAAGATTAAGGTAACCAGGCTTGAGTGCCTTCACTTCAGGATCATTTTAACAAACTGTCTATTGTTAACACAACACATTAAAGTTACGAAATGTAAGTGGCCAAAAGATTTGTCCACATCATAAAGACAAAATGGTTTTCCGAAGTTATTTCTCCTTCTCCTGTCGGACTTACCAGCAACCACATGTGCCTCATTATCTGACTAAATCTTTGACAATGAGAGCAACAACTGGAAAATTGTGTGTGTAATCTGTATAATGAAACCAGGGAAAGCTGTGAATGTTGTTCAAAACTTTCCTTTTTTTTCACAGTTTTTACCATGTCAAAGAATGGGGTAAACAAAATAAATTGATAATTAACTTTAAATTAATGAAAACTTCACCGTCTTAAGTATTGTCCTGATTTGCTGGTCTACCTAAAAATACTCCAGCTTCTAAAGCCTAAGATTGTAAAAAGAAATCATAGAATTACAATAAAAATGTCTGATAATCAACAAGAAAGTCCACTTAGTTTTGACTGAAGAGAACATTGTCACTGAGCTCACACATCCTCCCACACTGAAGAAGAGAGTCAATGTGAAACTGAATGGTTTCACATAGGGTGAAACCATAGGTTTGTGAAACAGAGACACATAGGGTGTCTCTGTGTCTCTATTTGGAAACAACCGTTTTACCACTTGTCGTGAACTTCACCACTGGCCCATTATAAAATTCTTAGAACAAGAGGCAATTAAATATCTTTACATATCATACATGGTGTATAAAATATATTAATTGTTTTTTTTATAAAAAACCTTACAGATGAAGTATTAGTCGAACTTTAATGTCTTAAACTTGAAAAAACTTTGAGGGTTTTTATGTCTTCCTCTCTTGTCACCTCGTACATCCTGTTGAAGCTGCAAGGCAGATCAGATCTGAGTAAACAACTTCTGTGGTTGGTCAAAGACCTAAGATGTGCCTCACCACAGTCTGTTTTTTACTGACAGCTGCAGCATGTGGCTTTGACATGCAAAATGCAATTACACAGGGCTTTTTGTCTTTGTTTAAGAATTAAACTTTAAACCCAACTTTAAAGGTACACTTTGTATTAAAATCTTAGTATAATTTACAAATTTATTTGGTGTTTACTTATAAAATACAAAGTAAACAACAAATAAGGCTCTTCCGCTGGTTTCAGATCCATTTGTAGGAAGTCATGTGCTGCCATGCTGAAGAATGGCCGACAATGCAAAACTAAAACTTTTTTTTTTTCCAGTTGTTTGAGTCTCCGTCTTTCTGCCCTATAATAAATAGCTGCAAATGGTAATCCTGTAAGAAAAATCTGTTACAGGCTGCAAGACTTGAACATTTATTTGCACATGTGCTCTCTGACCAATCTGATTGAGCTTGAGCCATATCATAAAGTAGAATGGACAAGCAAATCAGTTTATTGCAAACAATGTGACCACCGCAAAAAACGACTTGTGAAGTCTAAAATAGCCTAACAACTCCAGATGTTACTTTTCTGTAGAACTGACACAACTATGTGAATGCAGAAACTTGGGGTGTGTACAGCCTGTTATTAAAATATTCAGATTTATCAATGAATTGGATATTCACAACCTCCATCAGGCTGTATCAAGATTTTAAAGCAACAACTAGAGCAGTAATAAATTGTTTGAATCTAGAATTTCTGTTCTTCTCACTTATGCTTAATGTTACCACTAACACCAAAATGTAGATCATTGTTAATCAAATGTATGTGTGTAAAACTGGGCAAACCTTTTCAGTCTTAAATTATATCTTTTAATTGCAGGAAAAAAAATCAACAATAATAACTGTCTATGTCAGACTTGGCATAATTTCCTGGTAAAAGGGTTCATTAATGTTAGGTTTTGAGCTGTGGAAACAGTATATTTTGGAGGTGCAATTGAGTGAGTTGGCTTCTATGTGGCATGTTGTTCATCTTCATCACAGGGCACAGATGCTTACATAGGTATGTGCAACCAAGCATGCAGAGCGTCCAAAGCAGGTTGTTGGTGGGGTCGGGGAATCGATTCAGGAATGACAGAGGAAAGTGTTGTGGGTCCCGCAGAGTTATACCTGCCTTGAATGTCTTGTTACCCAGCTGTTCAACAAGCTCAATCTAGACAGTTGCAGGTCCCCTTAACAACATTGCAATAATGCAGTGCATTAATTAAAGAACAGTTCTGGGATTTTTATGCTTCAAACAGCAAAGTGCCCTGTAAACACAATGCACAGCATGCTTAGGTTATTTGCAAAGTACACCCATGCCTTGAATCGCAAGTGGCTGTTGCAGTGCATTATGAGATATGAGGGCAACTGCCATGCACACTGTATAACCAACTGGTGGGCGATTATGACATTGTCCCGTGGGCTGGATACAAGTGTTTCAAGGGTTAAAAGTGGCACGTAGGCCTTGAACTTGACATGTCTGCCATAAGTGGACCAAGAATTTAAAAATCTGAATTAACTAATTTTTAAAAACATAATATTCTGAGAGATATGTGCTGTTAGCAAAGTTCATGTAAAATATGAAGCTCTTTCAGTCCTCTATTTAGGTTAGCAACTGAAAAGAAAAAAAAATCAAAACACTCAGCTCTCGTCTTAATGGCTGAGTGGCAAAAACTACACTTCAGCAACACTAATCCGGATAAATTTGTAATGGATATGCCCTGCCAGCAGGTGGCAATAACTCTGACATTAGTGACATTAAAACTCATTAGGTTTACTCCAAACTAAGTATTTAATTTAAGAAAGTAAGAGTTTTGCTTTAGTAAAACCTCCAGAAGTCTGCAGTTACAAATGTGACTGGTTTTGTGTTTGTACCTGTTTAAGCAGCAACACTGGTGGTCATGGGAGGAGGAAGTATGACATTGGTGTTGGGTTGTTTGTGAAAGACATGATTCATCACTGTCAGGCTGTTGAATGGTGGGTTTGCACTTATTAAAAGAATCACAATCTTTTTGACAGAATTTACAATTTTAAACAATATGTTGGTAAAGTGGGAACTTTTGCTGCTGTTGGTTGAGTCAGGAAAATTAACTAAAGGTTTCTCTTCTCCCCTGAAACAAGGTTGTAAATAACAAATCAAATGAAAAAAGTTTATCAATAACATTATTTCTTTGTAAAAAATCTGGCAGTCAGTAGTTTACAAATTGTGTCCCACTCTTCCCTGCAAAGTTTAAATGCTGTGGCATGGCATTTCAGTTTGATTTAAGTTCAGACTTTGACTAGGCCAATTCATAATCTAGTTTTATCAAGCCGTTTCATAGATGGACTGGCTATTATGCTTTGGATTGTCATCATGCCTAAGCCTTGGAACCAGAATTATTGGCTTCATCAGTCACAGCTTGTTGTCCAGGTCTTGAAGCATCAAAGCAGACTCGGATCATCACACTACCACCACCATGTTGTATAATGTTCTTCTTCTAAAGCACTGTGTTGGTTTTCTGAAAGTCTTGGGAATCATCAAGGCATTTTTCTAGAAATGGGCCTTTTATGCTCTTTTTACATGAGCAGTGGTTTAGGTGTTAAAATACTCTTTCTTTCTTACTGTTGGTTCATGAACATTGACCTAAACTGAGAAATGTGGGATTTTGTCCTTTTGTGACGTTTTTGAGCTGTAATGAGTGTTTTTGGTGGGCCAGTCACTCTTGGGAAGATTCAACACTTTTCATGTTTTTTGTTTTGTCTGGAGTCCTAAAGCCTTATATGTGGATTTTTTAAATCGTTTTGCCTATTTTATGTCGCCAAACAAAATCTGCTTAAGTAATTTTTGATTCTACAGGTCTGGCAATCATCCGCCCATGGTGCAGCCGTTGAAATTTACCTTTTCAAAAAAATGTGTTTAGTCACAGGTCCTTATAGGGCCAGATTGATTTGGATAACCCTTTTCCTCTTGAAAATTGAAAGCATCATTTAAAAACTGCTAATTTACTCTGATTATGTTCCAGACATCAATTCATTTGATGATCTGAAACAATTGTGATGAAAGAACAAAAACAAAATACATTTTTAAACGATGAAATACTTTTTATCAGCCCTATTTGTCACGGGGCTGTTATTCTCATGACATACTGTATGTTGCAAAATTGGAAATCTGTTTTTCATTACCTATTATTGTGATAACCAATGCAAAGGGAAAAATGCTTAGACAGAATAGTTCTGATCCTTCTACACATCAAACATTGCCACTGGCAATGGGCTAAGAAGTGCTGGAAATGAAAAATTTGACTTGTGAGACATGAAACACAGGATGAATACATAAGGTGGAGTGCAGACGCAGAAGAAGAGCAGAGGGGCTGATGACTGAGTCAATAGTGTAGGGGCCAATGAAACGAGGAGAAAGTTTAGCCTTCAAAGGAATGTCTCGGGAGGACAACCAAACCTTTTGGCCAGGATGGTATGTTGGAGCAGGCCGCTGTCTGCGGTCAGCGTACTTTTTGTTCTGGTCTGCTGTACGAAGGAGAGCTCTGATTGCATTTCCCCAGATCCGTTTACAACGGCGTATTTGTTGCTGAACGGACGCTACGCGAATGTCTTTCTCATCAGCGGGAAATAAGGGAGGTTGATAACCCAGGGAAATCTCAAAGGGTGAGAGGCCAGTTGCGGATGAGATTTGTGAATTTATAGCATATTCAACCCAAGGGAGAAAAACACACTAGTCACGTGGTTCGGTTGTGGTCATGCATCTGAGAATGGACTCCATCTGTTGGTTCATGCGTTCTGTCTGTCCATTAGATTGGGGATGATAACCAGAAGTCAGGGAGGCCTTGGCTCCAAGAGCCAAACAAAACTGTTTCCAAACACGAGAGATAAATTGAGAACCACGGTCTGACAAAATGTCCCGAGGTATGCCATGAAGGCGAAAAACATGCTGAATCAACAGCTGGGCTGTACGAAAGGCAGATGGGAGTTTTTTTTAATGGTACAAGATGGCAGGACTTAGAAAAACGGTCAACAATGGTGAGAATGACAGTATTCCCTTTAGATATGGGTAAACCTGTAACAAAATCCAGAGCGATGTGAGACCAAGGGCGTTTGGGTGTACAGAGAGGCTGACGTAAACCATAAGGGGGCTGGTTGCTATATTGTTGTCTGGCACATACCGAACAAGCCTGCACATACTCAGAAACATCCTTGTGAAGAGATGGCCACCAAAATCGTCTTGAAATGAGTGATATGGTTCTGCTAACCCCTGGGTGACCTGAGAATTTGGCTGTATGAAACCAGCGGATGAGCCTAAACCTAACAGAGGTTGAGACATACGTCCTGTTGGGAGGACCAGTACCAGGGTCTGGTTCGTTTCGTTGAGCATTGTCTATAAGGCCCTCTACCTCCCAAACCAAGGCTCCGAAGGTCCAATGGGACGGCACAATGGGTTCGGCCTCTTTCTCGGTGGAATCGGGTGAATGAAGCCGGGAAAGAGCATCCGGCTTGACGTTCTTGGAGCCAGGTCTGTAAGAAATGGAGAGATCAAAACGAGAGAAAAACAATGACCATCGTGATTGGTGGGGGTTCAGTCTTTTGGCAGTTTGCAAGTAGGCCAGATTTCTGTGATCGGTCCATACTAAAATGGGATGCTTAGCTCCCTCCAGCCAATTTCTCCACTCTTCGAGAGCTAGCTTAATTGCTAGAAGTTCTCTGTCCCCCACGTCGTAATTCCTCTCTGTGTTAGTGAGACGACGAGAAAAAAAAAACACAAGGGTGGAGTTTTCCATCTGTGGCTGACTGTTGAGATAGTACGGAACCAACACCTGTATCTGAAGCGTCTACCTCCAAAATAAACTGTCTGGAAGAATCGGGATGAACTAGTATGGGTGTCTGAGAAAACCTCTTTTTTAATGCCTGAAAAGCCTTGTCAGCTTCAGGTGTCCAGGAAAACACGATGTTTGTGGAGGTCAAGGCGGTGAGTGGTGCGCCGATTAAACTAAAGCTCTTGATGAACCGTCGATAAAAGTTTGCAAACCCAAGGAACCATTGTAGCTGCTTGCGGGAGTCTGGAACAGGCCACTCCAGTACTGCCTTGATCTTCTCAGGGTCCGAGCGAACCTGTCCACCCTCAAAGATGTAACCCAAAAATGTGATAAATGTTTTGTGGAATTCACATTTCTCAGCCTTTACAAACAGTTTATTTTCCAAAACTCTTTGCAGGACAAGACGGACATGACGGGTGTGTTCTTTAATGTCTTTAGAGTAGATCAGGATGTCATCCAGGTAGACAAAAACAAAAACGTTCAAAAAATCCCTAAGTACGTCATTGATGGAAGACTGCAGGTGCGTTACATAATCCAAAAGGCATAACCAGGTATTCAAAATTGCCTAACAGGGTTTTGAACGCGGTCTTTTACTCATCCCCCTGGCGGATCCTAACTAAATGGTAGGCGTTACGGAGATCTAGCTTAGAAAAAATGGTTGAACCGTGAACTGGTTCAAAAGCCGAGGACAGAAGAGGAAGTGGGTATTTGTTCTTAACTGTAATTTGGTTTAACCCCCTATAGTCGATACAAGGGTGTAGTGAGCCATCTTTTTTCCCCACAAAGAAAAACCCAGCTCCGAGTGGAGATGAAGAGGGCGAATTAATCCTGTCACCAGAGACTCATTAATATAGTCCTCCATAACTTTTCTTTCCGGTCCAGAGATGTGGTAAAGCCTACTGGAAAGCAGGGGGGCCCCAGGAAGCAAAGCTATTGCACACTCATAGGGTCTATGTGGGGGTAAAGACAAAGCTTTGGATTTACTGAAAACTAACCTGAGGTCATAGTACTCTGGAAGGACGTTAGAGAGATTGGACATCTCGTTATCTGCACGATCTAACTCAGAGGGGAGTGAAGCTACTGCTGACTGTAAACAAGAGATATGACAGTTAGTGGACCAGGATTCTATTCGGCCTTCTGCCCAGTTTATGTGAGGGTTATGTTTCTTGACCCAAGGTAAACCCCAAACGGCGTCTCAGTCTTTCCTCAGGAGAAAGCTGAGTTCGCCCGATCTGCATGGGTTCTATACCAGACTTATGTGAAACAGAAGTGGGGCGAATAGTTTCGGGAGTTGGGCTAGAGAGATGGGCCCTAACTGCGCGCTGTTCTAATCGGGATCTCTTTCTTTCTCTCATTCGGTCATCTAATCTGACGGCTAACTTGATTAACCCATTCAATGCTAACTCATCCTTTAACGGATCATTTTCCAATGGTTATTGTCAATCTGACAGAGAGAGGTATCCCAATCGTTGTGGTTTTTAGTATAACAATGGCCATCAGTGTGCTCTAGATGGACAAACTGTCTACTTTTAAGGCTAGGTTTAAAAATTTCCTGTTTGATAAAGCTTATAGTTAGAGTGGCTTACGTTATCCTGAGCTATCTCTGTAGTTATGCTGCTATAGGCTTAGGCTACGGGAGGACATAATGACCACTTTCACCCTCTTTGCTACTTTCTCACACTACTCTTCAATTTTGTATTATTTGCTGTTATTTCAGCTTTTAACGTTGTTCTCTCTCTTTTCTCTTCCTAGAAGCTACACCTGGCCTGACTCTGTGTCTACCTGTAACACTTTTCTGGAGAGGGGAATCCTCCAAGCTTCTGCTGGCAACAACTTAATGCTCACCCTCTACCGATGATCCACATGGCCCTGTCTTTCAGTGTTTAACCCTTTCTCTCTCCTAGACATAGCTACTGACTGAGCTTTTACTGTAACTAACTCTATGTGCTCTCTTCAGATTCTAAACTTGAAAACTGGCTCGGAGTTTATCTGTTCCTTCTTTCTAGGTGAAACGACTAAAGGAGCTACATCCATTAACATTTACCTTTTCCTTCCCATAGAAAGTACTCCTGGATCAGTGCTTCTTTGTTCTCTTTGTGTCTCTGCTCTGTTCTATCTAACCCCCAGTCGGTCGTGGCAGATGGCCGCTCACACTGAGCCTGGTTCTGCTGGAGGTTTCTTCCTGTTAAAAGGGAGTTTTTCCTCTCCACTGTCGCTACATGCATGCTCAGTATGAGGGATTGCTGCAAAGTCAACGCCAGTGACTGTCCACTGTCTCTACATGTTCATCCGGGAGGAGTGAATGCTGCAAGTCACTGACTCGATGCAATCTGCTGGGTTTCCTTAGATAGAAAAACTTTTTATCCAATTTGAATAAGTAACAGAATCTGGCTGCACTGTTCAGTGATTAAGATTAATTGGAATGTATGTACCTGACTTTTGTGAAGTGCCTTGAGACGACATGTGTTGTGAATTGGCGCTATATAAATAAACTGAATTGAATTGAATTTAAGGACTGGAAAAAGGCGGCTCTAAGAGCGCAGTCATTCCATCCAGAAGCTGCAGCGAGGGTGCGAAAATCAATGGAGAACTCAGCAACTGACTGGTTTCTCTGTTTAATAGACCATAATCCTCGAGCATTGGCGGTTAAGTCTTTTTCGCTGGAGAAAACCTGTCGAAACTCCTCCTCAAACTCAGAAAATGTGCAACCAAAGTCTGAACAATTTGAAAAACGGGCCTCTGCCCATCTCAAGGCTTTTCCGGTTAGTAACCCTAGTACAAAAGAAATCTTAACAGAATCATGAGGAAAGGATTGTGGGGAGCGATTGAAAACTAGAGTGCATTGGAGAAGGAAACCCTTACAATCCTCTTTCTCACCAGAGAATTTTTCAGAATTCGGGGAAGTGACCTCATGTGAGTGCGGAAGTTGCTGGGAAACTGGAGAGGCTGAACCGCCCTCTACTGCCGGGGCGGTGAAATTGCTCAAGGTGTGCTGAAACATGGAGGCTAGTTGTTCGATCTCCTGTTCAAAAAGAGAACGGAGGGAAGAGTCATGTGATATGATTTGGTGGTGTTGTTCAGATAGAGCTCGCTTCTGCTGGGTCAGGTTGGCCAGAGTGTTCTGTCATATTGTTTCGAACAGATTTGACCCACATGCAGAAAGCAATTCAGGAGACCGAGTCTTTTTCGGTAACGTATTTATTTACAGTGTAGTGAAATGGGCAGGGGAACTGGAACCGGGAAACCAACTGTAAAATAAACAGGATGGTAAGTAGGGAATACTTAGGGTCAATACTAAAGAATAAGAATTCAGCCTTACTGGTGGAATGATCCGCCAGAGGGTGGAGCGGAGAGACCAAATAGTTGTTTACCCGTGAGGCAGATGATGGTGGATAATGGTGTGCCAGGATGATAAGATGGTCCAGGGTTTTCAGAAGTGGGTGCAGTGGAAGGAGGAGGGTGGACAGGGTTCTTGAACGGTGATCCGAGGAGCGAAGAATTCAGGAGGCTGCCAACCGGTGTGGTCCAATGAAGTAACGAAAGGCTAGAGTCTTTGATTATGGAGCTGGATAGCTTCTTTCCAGAAGTGGTTAATCCAGGCAGAGTTCCACACAAAAGGCAAGGTCAGGTTCAGGTAATCCTGCAAGGTAACAAATTCAAATTATTTAAAGTTCAAGGCAAGAACAAGACAAGGTAATGTGGCTTGAGCTGAACCACTAAAGGACAACACTCTGGCAGTGACTTGCTGGCAGCCTCCTCCTAATATACTCCTCAGCAGGTAATCAAGGGAATGATGAACACCTGTCACCTCTCCTCCAGGCTCCACGCCATCTAGGGGCTAAGCACAGTAAAAGCACCAAACAAACAGACAAAGCACAGATCCTGACAGAGACTGGGGCAGAGTATTGCCTTTCAGTTTAACTACCATTAGCATACAGTCAGAGCTAAAATGGAATGATTTAGATCAAGACATACTGTAATTAAAGTGTTAGAATGGTCCAGTCACTGTTCACATTGAAATCCAATTAATAATCAATTTGCAAGACTTGAAAAATACTGTTCACTAACACTCTCCATTCACTCTGACTGAGGTTCAGCTATTTTGCCAAGAGGATTTACACAAATTACAGTCTCTAGATATGAAAAGCATTTAGAGATATACCCTAAGAGATTTGTAGCCATAATTGCACCAAAATTGGTTCTACAAAGAGGGACTGAATTAAAATATACTCTAACTATAATAAATACTTTCAAACCTTCCACCTCACAATAATACAACCGAGATTTGTGGTTGTAACATAAAAAATGTGAAAACGTCAGACACTGGAAGAAAATGAAATACAACACAGAATGTGTGTATTCTACAGTCAACACAGATTCACAAAAACAGCAGCAGCTCTAATTAGAACCACAGCATTTCCATCAGTCCCCAAAACAGGACTTATGTAATTAATGGATGTATCTTTTCCTGTTTTAAGACCTTCAGCGCATTGCAAACTATTTTTTTAATAACCACATGATGCTAAAAAAACGTCTGGAGATATATTAGTCTATCAAAACTAAGAAACATGTAGAAAGTTGTAATGCAACAAAATAAAATACCACTATCTTTGGAACCGTTTTTATGTTTCCTTTTTGAAACTATTTAAACTCTTTTCAAGGATGATTACATTAAACGTTTTAGGAGAAGACTTGTTAGTAAACTGTAAATTTCTGATTTAACATGAAGTTTAAAAACTGCAATGCAGCATAATCTTTGTGATGGAGCACATCTTCTCTCGCTGATTAAAATCTACCCTAATATTATTATTTGATGTACAAATAAAAGTTACATAATCAATTTGTTTTTTTATATACAATTCCTATGACCTCTCCCTTATTAGTAAAACAAATACACAGTCAACTTGAAATGGAGAAAATTAATTAACATCAGGATATCTCTATTCATTGTTTCTGTGTATGCATTAAGATTTCTCAATAAAGAAAATGTTATTGGGATTACGATATTAAAATGTTTCAGAATAGTTCTCATGTATTTTTCTACTTTTTCTGCCATAACATTAATATATTTTAATACTGAGGTGTCCTTTAAGTGTGTATATTGTTTACCTTTTGTGAGTTTCTGAATTTGTAGCTTTTCTCATGGGCAAACGAATGTTGGAAAGGTCTTGTAAATTACATGTATTTAAGTAATAGCTGTGAATTTATTTAAAAATAATATATACAGACAACAGGTTCATGTTCTCTGTATACAACCTTTATGGAAAAGGTTTATTTCAGGGTTTTGAAAAGTGGCTCCAACCAATCTACTGATTTAAAAGGAATGGTTGAATTTGTAGTCCCAAGCTTGTGGACGTATGGCTTGCAAACGTTAGGGTCTCATCTAAGCTTTTTGCAGATAATGTAGTTCTGTTGGTATCCTTTAGCCGTGACGTTCAGCATGCACTGGAGCAGTTTATCACCAAGGCTAAAGTAGGCCTATGGGAGTCAGCATGGGTATCAAGCTAAACAGGTGTTGTATTTTCTTCAGTTTAAAGTTGAGTCTTCACCTGAAATTGAGAATTTCCTATAGCTTGGTTTCTTGTTCAAAAGTGTTTGCAGGATAGAACTTAATATGGATTGATGAATTGAGGCATTAATGCTCTGCTCTCAGTTTACTTATTTGTTATCCAGTGATCTCCCATGGCCATAAGATATAGATAATGCAGAAAAGAAACACTTCATAGATACAAGTTGCTTGAATAAGATTAATCTGTCGGGTAGCAGGGCACAGCTTTACAGATAGAGTAAACAAATGAGTTAGTTAGGAGTAGGTCAGAGTAGGAACCTGTCTCCGCCCAGTGCAGACTAGAAGATCACTCGAGGAACTTTATATCCTTTCTTAACTGGCTTTGGATCCCCCAGGATAAGCTGAATTGTATTGCAATTGTATCGTGTGGTATTCTTGGGAGCAATGTCTGGGTTTCTCTCTCTCTGAAACCTGTGACCTCCATGACCTGACTTCGGAAATCAAAAGAAAACAGATGCACGGATGTTTTTTTCAGGGTTTTTTCAGTGTTTGACACAATGACACCAACAATATCTAATCAATTTGGATTAAAATCATCAGAAGCTTTTGTTACTATGATATAAATTTCTGTACAACATGTCACAGGAAGTGAAAGGTGAAAGAGAATAACCAAGGCCAGAGGGACCAATACATAAAATAATATTAGTTACAGGTAACAATGTTGTAACTCATGGATTTTAATTAAAATTTTCTATGATAAAATGGTTGATGAAATGGAGTCCAACATTAAAAATCTTGAATTCATGTATTCTTTAAAGCTGCTGCTAAAAGATCTCAAATGTACAAATTACCATAAGGTAAGTTGACAGAGTTCAAAAATAATAGCTTTAACCCAGTGAAATATCTCCTGAAAAACATTAATGCATCAAAACCAACTGACTGCTTCGCCAGCTCACCCATAGTGACTTGCACCTGACTGAATAAACCTTTTGAAAAACAAACATTAAATATCACGTTACTTGTTATGGTGTCGCTGCTTTTCAATAGCTGCAAGATCAAAAAGGTGCAGTGTCTTCAGTTTGTCTAATCAATGTTTTTTTTTTTGTTTCAAAACTAGAACATCTTGTCTGCACCATTTTGGAAGGAGGACAATTGCACAAACAAAACGTGCTTCATTTTCTATCACAATGCTGTGTGGACAGGTTGCTTTGGTCCTTCTAAGTGCAGTGAGTAAGTGCAGTTACTTGTTCATATTTAGTTTAAGTGATTTGTATACATCTGTGTGCCAAAGCAAAACAAAAACATATATATTTTTCTTATTCTAGGCAAGAAAGATTGATTCTGTTTGATTTTCCTCCTAAGGAATTTCTGTTCTTTGTTGATGTGTAATTTTTCTGTTATTATCTTTCTCCTTTAGTGATGATTTCAAGTCTTGAGCTTTCTCATTATAATCCACTAACTGAAGCTGGAATTGGTCAAACTGCTACTCTGACATGTAATGTCACTGGACATGAAAGCGGGCTGTTCTACTGGTATAAGACGAGTTGCGGATATATGATCCAAACAGTTACTAGGGGCTATTTTGATAGTGTAAACTTTGAAGCACAGTTTAAAATCTTAAGATTTGAGGTCAAAAAAGTGGGTAATGTGTATTCACTCATCATAAGAGACATCCAAAAGGAAGATGAAGCAACATACTTCTGCCAGACAGGAGCAGCATACAGGATGGTGTTCGTTAATGGCACAAACTTGGCAGTGAATCAGTATGATGTGGAAACATCTCGAAAGACTGTTTGGCAACACAACTACAGTTGAAACAAGTATGTATTAATATTTGTATTGAACTAACAGTAATTTTTACAAAAAATGCAATGCCATCTTTGGATTAGAATTCTTACTTAAATCCATGATAAATCTGTTATGAATATTTATGCGGGGCCAAAGAGCTTTTCGGAATGGAGTAAACCTGTTGTTTTGGAAGCAGAACATTGATTGTTGAGTTTCTATGAAATCACAGTTTTTTGTGACAGTATAAATGCAAATAATGCCACATACACTCATGAACCGCTTTAAGTATTTCTCATTACAAAACAAAAAACTTATCTGTATTTTTGTCTGTATGTGTCTGTTATTTTTGCGTTAAGTCTTAATTAAAAAAATATATATATCTTAAAACTTTAAAACTTAAAAAAATGGAACTCAATAAAATTAGTTCAACTCTATTTAATGTAAATATAAGTAAAACTGATATTGGTAATAATGTAATGTGAAATCTGTTATCAGTGAAAGAAAAATGTTTGATGTAAATTGACCTAATATTTTCTGTTTCCAGACTGGGATCCAAGTGTCATCGGGCTTTGTGTGCTGTGTGTTCTATGTGTGATTGTGATCGCTATCCTTGTATTTTTAAGAGACTGAAGGTAAATGTAATGTGATTGGTAAAATTCTGACATTTGTTTAACGATAAAACACTCTAAAACACTTAGATCACTACAGAACACTTTGTAAAAACATATAACAAAAAAAAACTGTCAAAAAAACTTTGTATTAAATAAATAAAAATAATACTGCTTTTATTCATTATTTTTAATTGTTGCATCAATAAAAACTTCAAACATTGCCCCGATAAATATTTACTCAACTCTGCATTTTGAATGCTTGGAGTGGCACCATCTGACTGCCGCACAACCTACTTTATTATGGATTCAGCTAATACATATTTAACCACTTAACCACTGGACCCCTTCACCATTCAAAGAGCATTACACCTTTGTCAACAGAGTTCCTTTTTGAGTGCTTGTTAAGTTATTTTGTAAAACTAACAACTGTGACAGTAGTTGACAGTGTGATCTGATTAAGGTCATATTGCTGTTTTTTTGGCACATAAGACCATATAAAATAGATAATGAAAGAATATGTCCCATGAATATTATGTTTTCATATATATATATATAAATCATGGGGTTATTTTTAGAATAAAGAACAGATCTATAAAATAATAAACCTACCTAAATAATACCTAAATAAAACCTTACCGAGTGCTCCTAATTTGAGGGCTAATTTAGATTTGTTTTGTTCATTAGATTTTTTTTTCTATTGTTTGTGTGTACTCAGTTTTGTATTATGGGGAAACTACACTTTTTCTCTAGCTTAATTATTTTGCCGTTAGGTGTTTTTGTTGGCTGTGCAGTGGAATGTAAATAAAACATATAGGTGTTTTTTATTTCATTTAAAATCTAGATCTTCACCTTTGTACCTGAAAATTATTATCTAAGAACAAAAGGATTTATACCTCTGGCAGATTTAAAAACATTTTAATTCAAATATTAATTTTTTCACTTTTTTTAATGGTATGTGTCAATACTCAGGGACAAAATGTTTATAGAGTGTCTTATGAGTGACGACCAGTGGAAACACCAGTGGAAACATGCAAAAAGTCCTTGACTCTTTACATTTGTTGATGACCTCCAAGTGAAGCTGGAAGGCGTCCTTATCTTCACTGCCTGGGTGTGTCTGATTGCTGTTGAGATTGTGTAACCTCACAAAAATTCAAATAGGATTGAAATGTTTTCAATAAATGCTGTGAAAATTAAGTGTGTGGGATTCTTTCCATCCATACATTGAAAGCCTTTTCAGCTCTGCATCTTCATCTGCTTATGTGCTTTAACCACCTTCTTCTATTCAGTACAAGACTATAACAAAGTACTTCTTCGCTCAGGATTGTAAATATTGTAATCACTTACTGCCTGATTTTAATTACAAATACTATAAGTATTTTGAGTATGCAGCTTTGGCGGTTATTCATATGCACCTATAGTATATAGATGTTTGTTACATGTTGCTTTCAGCCCAAAATGCCCCATGTACTGCTTATAAAGACAAAAAGCTACTAGACAAAATAGTTCTAGAGATTTCTAGTGTGTACAACAAAAACAATTCTGCTTTATAGTTTTATGTTTGCTTTAAGGGCTGCAGTGCTGTGAAAAAAGTAATCTGTCTTAGCCTAGATTTAAGTATTTGTTGTGGTATAATTTTGTTAATTTTATTGTCATGTAGCAGCTCTTCTTCCTCAGTAGGCCCTCCCTGGTCATCAGACATGCCTGCAGTCAATTCAACCTGAAAAGACTCACAAATGAGAGAAACACAGAGATGGCAATTAGAGAAGTTTATTAGCTGATGTTTGTTTTCTTTTGGTGCTCGGATCCCGGTGGAAGACATGGATGCTGATAATGACATGAGCATGAATAAACATCTTAGGGTTAGAATTAGAGAAGTCTTCGGGATCCTGATTCTGGTGGTGCAGTGGAGGCCTGAGGGAGTTGGAAGGAACTTGAAGGCTGATGATGGAAATGGGGTGGAGGAGGGTCGAAGCTCAGCTGAAGAGCAGGAGATTCTGCGTATGAAGGTCTTGTAAAGTGAAGCCTTGAGGGATGATTAGCAGAATACGGACCAGAAGCTTATTGGTTGGAGCAGAGAACGTAGTGGAGTAGTTAGACAGAGCCTGAAATAGAGGTGAGTCTTACAAGTTGAATTTTCGTCTAAACTCCATTTCAACCTGAATAGACTCACAAATGAGAGAAACACAGAGATGGCAAATGAAGAAGTTTATTAGCTGATGTTTGTTTTCTTTTGGTGCTCGGACCCCCGTGGAAGACATGGATGCTGATAGTGACATGAGCTTGAATGAACATATTAGGGTTAGAATTAGAGAAGTCTTCTCCCCAAAAGTGGGCCGAGGATGGGGCCGAGGCTGAATATAAACGAATATTGGTTAGCATGAATGATGTGAAACTGATAAGTGAATGGTAGATGTGATGAAATCAGAATAATTCGAGGAGAAGATCAAACTGACTGTGAATGGAAAGATATTAAGAACAAAACAAGGCATGAGAAGGAATGATTTGAGCCTGAAGGAGTGAAAGTAGATGGACAGAGTTTAAAGAGGCGTAGGATGGGTGGAATAGCCTGCAAAATCATGGAGAAGGATGAGTTGTGCCTGCCAAGACATAATGAGGTTGAATTGTACCTACTAAGGAATTGAGAATGATTAGTGTGCCTGCCAAGGCATGAGAGGGATGAACTGTGCCCACCACGTGGTAGAGAGAGCTTTAGAGAGGGATGGAGCCTAAACCAGCTCAGTTATGGTTGAGGTGCAAACACACCCTCCATTTCTGCTACCTGTATGACCCCTTCTCTTTTCCAATGGTTATAATCAGTCTGACATAGAGAGGTATTCCAATCCTTGTGGTTTTTAATATAACAATGACCATCAGTGGGACCCTTTGTGGGGTGCCTTGAAACGACGTTGTTGAAAATAAGAGCCGTTTATCTAAATAATCTGAACGGAAACTTTCTGTGTAGTTAGGCTGCTATAGGCTTAGGCTGCTGGAGGACATAATGACCACTTTCACCCTCTTCGCTACATTCTCACCCTACTCTCCAATTTTACATTATTAACAGATAACATCCGCTGACGAATGTTGGAGGATGGGGACCTTGAAGAGAATGAAGGGAGAGAATGAGGTTTGATAAAACGATCTTACATAGCAAGGATAAGTTTAAACTGAAAAGGCCAACGACCACCAGTTAATGCAGAAGCTTCTACCTAAGAGCTGATCATTGAGCAGAGAGCACGGAATGGAAGTTTGGGCGGACATATGAAGAGAATGCTGAAATCGACCAGCGGCCAAGTTGTTGTAGAGAAGCTGTGGAAACTCTTTGGGTAGCTGCTGAAGTGCCTGCCCCGACTCTGAATGAGTGACCTGAGAACTGACTAGGGGGAAGGTTGCATTGAACTAAAGTTTGCCTTAGAAATTTGAGGAACCAGGAGGCGATCATGGGAACTCCTTCTGGAGTGAGGAAAAGGGGCATGAAGGGTGAGCTGATTTTGTGACGTTTGAGAGCAAAAGTGAACATGGCTGGGAAAGGACAAAATGGGCCATCAAGGCGAGCAATGGAAATGAAACATGGACCTTTAGTTTTGGTTTGCTTGAGGTAAAGTTTGAAATAGTCTGGATAGAACTTGAGGTCTGAAAAGACTAAATCTCTGATGGATCAGATGAATTGGAAGGAGAAGTAAATTCGCTTAGTCTAAGAAAGACGAAGAAAGTGAGGAGGAAGACACTGGAGAGAAGAGATTTAAAATAAGGTGAAAAAGGGCCAGGGCGAAGGGTCATAAGGAGATTTTTAAGGAGGGGAAGTGTAATAGGTGTCCGGGAGTCAGGCAGTGGAATATGATGTTTTGAGATGCCTTTGAGGAGAAGTTTAATGGCGTGATGATTGAAAAGGCTCGGAGTGGGCTCAGAAAAATGATCTTTTGATAAAAATTGATGCCTACTAATAGGCTGCGGATGTAGGGGAGCTTGACACGACGGTGTAAAGAAAGGACTGTTTGAATGCAACCCGGTTACGATGGTGGGTTATTAGCAAGGCAAAATTTTGCAAATGTTTGCCAGGCGAAGGAATAGGATTTGAAAGTGGAAGGAGCTAGACCTGCGATACACCAGTGTGGATCCGGTGGAAGGATTAAGAGGAATAATCGGAGTAGGGTGAAAGTACGCTGATGGACAGAGACGGCGAAAGGCCTGAAAATTTAAAACGAGATCGAGCATCAGCAACTGAATTAGATTAACCTTGAACATGACGGGCAGAAATGATGAAGTTTTGAGTTACGGCCAGTCGGGATTCGATGGAGGTAAGAGCTACGTCCGTGAAATGACCTTACTAATATTGTCTGTTCATAAATTGTTTTGTAAGAGTTTGTTATTCTGAGGGGCAGTAATGCAGTTAATGCCTATATTTTGAAACCACAAAAGGTGCTGTAAATCGATTGCCGCAAACTGAACAGAGCAGCGCCGACCCAGTGTGCAGAGAGAAAGTTTATTATGACGGGAAAAGATATAGTTATAGATGTATGTCGAAATAGTAAATGGTTCCTTAGCGCCTGGTTGATAAAGGAACAAGTTTGGTATAAATGTTCAAATCCATAAATTAATATTTAGCTATTCTACGGATCAAACAGGTTGCTGTTAAATGTAGCAGATTCCCCCCCTCCTCCCCAGTAGAGGGTGCTAATATTCATTGGTAAGTTTTTCACGCTTAAGCGCAATACGAATGTTTACTAGTTTCAATATTATAAGCTACTTAAAGTCACAGATAGTTGAAATATTATGCGTTGCTTTCATTTTATTTAATGGTACAGGGAATATATAGAAGCCGATGGTTGCAAGTTTATTAAATATACGTGGTAAAACAGGGTAAAAGCACTCAAGTGAAAGATTGTCAAGGATAAAAGGGGTTGTAATAATTTAAGGAAAATAATTAATTCACCAGGCCTCCTTATAGTGTTTCTTGTGTTTAAGTCACTCGGAACAAAAACATGACATTGATTTTGGGGAAAGGCCCACAAAATAACTCCTAGAAAGCAATATTCCTAAAGGTTGGGTACTTGAAAATCTGATCTTTTCTATTTTGCCCAAGGCAGTGAGACATTTAGTAAAAAACACTATTGAGTGTTGAGGGGTATTTGAACTACCCATGTAGGCTGTAACAAAGGTACACATGGTATTGGAGGGATGTTAGGGGGAGTGCACTTTTCACTCTTCAGCCAATCAGAACAATTTCACTTTATACACTTTGAAGATGTTGTGACCAAACCTTTATTTGGGTAGAAAGGTGTCAGTTCTGCAAGACAAATGCGTTTTGCCACAATGATTACAACACTGGCTACTTTGATTCTGCTGACTACAGCATGTAAGTTTACATTATATATGTTTATACAGAATAGCAAAATAAATGTTGGAGTTCCTGTGTTCAAAATAGTTTCATATTGCAGTTAATCAGTTCATACAACGCTAATATTTAACATTTTACCTCTTTCTTTTAGTTCTCACTCAAACTAATGAGGTCCCTCATCAGATCCCTTTGAAAGTGGTTGAAGTTGGTGGAAATGTTACTCTACATTGTCCAGTTTCACAGAATGACGGTAAATTCTTCTACTGGTACAAGCAGCCTCTTGGACGTATGCTCCAGACAGTTGCTACAGCAAGTTTAACCGAACAAAAACTGAGTGAACAATTTAACAACAATCGCTTTAAATTAACAAAGGGAGATTCTCAGTACTATCTTACAATCAATAATATCACTAAAGAGGATGAAGCAACATATTTATGTCAAAATGGGACCGCTTATTTTCAGAGTTTTGCTGCAGGGATCTACTTGGCCGTAAATGGTAAGCTCTGTTATGTTAACTATGCTGTTTATACTTATGCATTTATGAAGATCATCTCAACCAAAAGATGTTCTAGTTGTCTTTTAAAGTTTTTTAGATAATTGTTCTTATTAATGTTTTTTTATGCTTGCTGAATTCCAGATCATAACAAACAAACATTGACTCATGTAAGACAAACTCCAGAGACAACATCAGTCCAGGAGGGTGACACAGTGACTCTCCAATGTTCTCTTCTCCCCAAGAGCAAAGAAAGCTCCAGTCATTGTCCATCTGATTACAAAGTGTACTGGTTCAGAGTTGGATTTGGAGAATCCCATCCAAGCATTATTTACACTCACAAGAACAGCAACGATGCTCCGAATAGGAGCTGCGTCTTCCAACTATACAGAACTATACAGAACTCCTCAGAGACCGGGATTTACTACTGCGCTGTGGTCACTTGTGGAAAGATCCTATTTGGAGAAGGAACTAAAGTGGAGACAAGTATGTATAAAAAATTATATTTACTTTAAAACACTCATTGTTTTCTACAGTTTAACTTTCTTTAGGGTCTCAGGTGGGGCCAAAAATTGCCCGAGCTGTTAATGGGCTAACGAAGATAAGATAAAAAATCTTAAAATTGGTACATTTTTGGCTGTTATAACAATTGTGCACATTTTATGCAAACTTCATTCGTCACGTTGTAAATTCTGGGTTATCCAGTGTGTACATCTGTGTCATATTATTTAAAGATCAGCTCTGTCTAAGTTTTCCCTTCTTTGTGTTTATAAATTCAGTTTTACCTGAATACTCCAGTGGGAAGAAAGTTTAATCATATAAAAGTTCTGTTTGATTATTTTAGTAATTATTGTAATCTTAGAAATCTAGTTTTTAACAAAATCACAAATCTCATTCATACAATTAACAATGTTTTGGGTAATCTAAAATCAAAGAAGGGAAATACTCCTAAGATTGCTTTTTACAAAATTGTGTTTGCCATTTTTTCAAATCTAATGATCCCAAATCCATTTTATTGACTAAATATTTATTCATTTTACAGTTCTGTATGCAAATACATTTGTCATTAACAAATTTATTTAAAGAAGACTATCTTTTCAATTCTTTATCTCTCTCTCTATTTCGTCAGGAAAACATTTTGGACCTGTTGTCATTGTCCTTAGTGTGCTGTTGGGTCTATGTGTGATTGTGATTGCAGTTCTTATATTCTCCAGAGATTAAAGGTAAGCTTATTCTTTTGTTTCAAAATGTTGGTTTATTACAAAACCTTACATTTCTACTGATAAAACATCACTGAACATCTACTAAAATGTAAATTTGAGACTTTGTCTAAAAGATTGTATGTTAAAAAAATTGTATTTACATCAAAATATTTCTACTTTTACTTCTTATTACTAATTCCATTAAGTAAAACATCAAATAGAAGCACAAGCATGTAAATGCTTAGGTGTTTACCTGCTTGAGCAAAGCTTGAGATTCTTTTTTGTTGAATTTTGACATTGAAAATTCATATGGAGTACATTCTATAGTTTGATCTCAGATTTTGATATTCTTCAAAAAATCATTTTAAGGATGAAAAAAAGAATTTGCTGGCCGTGCGACTGAGTTTCTCTACACCGCAAGAAGAAAGAGAAGTAACATTATCTACTGACTGGCAACAACAAATACTGTCTGGGATTGTCAGGAAGAGAAAATCAGTTCTTTTAAATATAAAATAATACACAAAATATGTTTCTTGTGAGTTGTCTGTGTTTAGTGCTCAGAAACCAGAAGGTTAATTTTACTTTGCAAAAGAGACAGGAGAAGGTACTTAAAAAGTTGTGTGATGCTTATAGGGTCCCTCTGCTGCCATGACAAGTGTGTATAGGATTAAATTAAACATCAAAGTGACTGAATCTCAGTTTTATTATTATTTCTTGATATCTGTAATCTTACTCAATAAAGTCCAGTTTGAATAAAGATTTCCCTGTTTTTGTTTTTTGCCACTATAAATTATTTTAAACAAGCAAATGTGACAAAAATTGCATGTATGGCAAGTCCTTTAAATATTTATTCAATATTACACACTCTAATTAACCATTTCATCATACCAAGTTTATTTTATGTTACTAGTAATTGTTTTTTAGCAGCTGAGGTTGTCAGTGTCTTAATTCAAAAAAGGTACAGTGGTTCAAACTTGTAATAAGTACATACAGTTAATCAATTTAAAACTACAAAGCATAGGAAGCCTGACATGTAAAACAGGTTCTGCCTCCTAGTTAACACAGTATTGACAAATAACTGCTCAACCAATATTTCAATACAAATATTTGTTTTTAGTATGTACCTAGATAACTAGTTTTACAAATCCTGTCACCTATATGAGGTATCCGTATTGCTTATGATGCCCCCATCAGCGCTTTTGCTGCTTGGGCCTAATTAGGGACATTAATTACTAAATACTGTAAAAAGCAATCTCTTGTGACAGGAAAGTAAGGAGCAATAATATTAGAGACCAGAGGTACTCAATCTAATGAAAAAAAGAATCAATGAACCAGCAAAATACGTAAGTAAATATATTTTCTTGCAACACAAGAATGCACAACATAAATGCAGAAACACATGAAAACTCAACAGAGCCACACTTTACAAGGGAGTTACAGTTTCCAAATTAAATGTGTCTTTAGAAAATAAAACAAATGCCACCAAACACCTGGCACAGGACCTGACAGTTGCATTATTCTTCAGTTGATCCATCTACTGTATGTCAACTGTTCCTGTTTTTATTTACCATCTTCCAATCTTCCTCCTCTGTCTTCTCCTTAGCCAGAGTCAACATGCAGAGATAACAGGTCTAAGAAATCATAAGATATCCCTCTCCCCAGTGAATCTCCATCTTATTCTGGAGAAGTCCAGAAGTTTTAGGCTCTGCTTACATGACAACGATCCATTGAAATCTGGATATTTTACATCGTTTCTGTTAACACATCTACACGACATTTTAATCTTTGTTCACACGGTGCAGTAGAGTCGTGAAAGTGGTGTAATTAAAGCCACTAGTGCCACAAAATAATAAAACAAAAACAATAAAACCATGATACATTAAAAAGACAAACACTGCATAACATTAAAGTATAAAATGTTAGAATCACATAAAAGAAAAAAATGTAAATGTCAAAATTTAAGCAAATATAACCTGCAACATGATAGAAGTGATGAAGCACTATTTGACCTTAACATGTAAGGTGCAGCTAATAGGCTTTGGAGCAGTTGTTTCCAGATATGAGGAGAACAGGAGCTAAATGTTGCCCAACCTTGTTTAGTTCTCATCCTGAAAACACGGAAGAGCAATCTGATGACCTGGGGGGTCTTTATGGTTCAAGCGAGACAGACAACTCTAAAATGGATTTAGACACATACCATTTACGTCTTTTTATACCATCAAGATTGTAATTTCTGTCCCTTCACAAAAATGATTGGTGTAATGTGCTCCATTTTCCAATCAGCTGCATGATTGATTTTGTACAGAGATCTGCATACACACCGTTACAATTATCAAACCTACTGAAAACAAACCATGCATCAGTTTTTCAGTGAACTGTTTGAATAGGAAAGCCTTTGTTCTGGCAAGGTCTTTAAGGTGTTAGTAAACAGATTTATTTTTAGACGTTATTTGAGTCCATGATGACAGCTAGGTTTCCTGCTTGCCCTTTGGTGTTTAGCCCCATCGAGTCTAGTTCAGTTTTGATTTTTAACCTCACACGTTTGGGAAAAAAAATCAATGACCTGTCTTTGTTGCATTCAGTTAAAAATAAGTTTGCACTCATGAGTGTTTGGAAACACTGATTCAGTGACTATGGTGAACTGTGGTCAAGTGGAGACAGAAATCTAAAGTTCAAGGTCATCAGCATGCATATTGTAGACGATGTTATGGTACTCTATGTTAGTAGGACTGTTTACCAAATGACCACCAATTGACAGACGGTGAACAATTTCACTCCAGATTCTATAGAGGCAAAAACTGTAATAGAACAGGAGGTTAGCTGTTTCAGACACTGATAAAGTATAAATAAAGTAATAGACAAAAGTGATCTGCCTTGGAAAATAAAGCAGCAATTGTGAGAATAGCATTTTTACCCATTTTGGATTTGAGACCCAGGTTGTCCTTTTAAGCTCAGTGTTTAAAACCAACAATGAAAGATAGCTACCACAATTACATTTGGAAATGAGGCTAAAATATCGGTTTAAAAATTGTGTCCGTATACAACAATGAGATTTTATCAACTTGTGCTTTGTTATCAAGATTTCTGAAGTATATCAGAGTGACCCCGATCAAAAGCTTACTCCTAGTATGTTTATTTTCTGTTTCAATATCAGACTATTTTGCACAAAAACATATCTATTTAAATTTCATTTTGATAGTAATTAGGATACTACCTTAAAAATATTTGCATTCATTATTTTTCTATCAAAATTAACAAAAATTGCTTACAATGTTTGTATTTTTAAATGTATTTCACCACAGTTTATGCTTTTTTGATAGTGACTAAATTCAATCATGAATTGTCGTATTTTGGGAGGGAGGGAGTGCATTTTTCACCCAGAACAGTTTGCACTTTGAACACATTGAAGACTTTCACTAAAGGTTCATTTACTGTGGAAGGAAACAGCCATGTTAGACTAGTGTTGTGTTTCCCACAATGACCCAGAAGCTGTCTGCTCTGGTTCTTCTCACCATTGCTAGTAAGTACCACATTTATTTATTATGTTCATACTTGGTAGACAACAAATCTAGAGTTTACGTGTTCAGTTCAGTGAAGCATTGTAACGCTATGTGATGGCTGTCATTTAACATTTTTAATTACTGTATTTTGTGTCTAGGGGCTGAAGTTGGTGGGAATGGTACTCTTCATTGTCCAGTTTCAAAGAATGGCGGTAAATTATTCTACTGGTACACTTGGATGTATGTCCCAGATAGTTGCTGTAGCAGGTTTAGTCAGACAAAAACTGGGTGAACAATTTACCAAGCCGCTTTAAATTAACAAAGGGAGACTCTCAGTACTATCTTAGTATCAAAAATATTACTAAAGATGAAAAAACATATTTATGTCAAAACAGGACTACGTATTTTCAGAGTTTTGCTGCAGGGATCTACTTAAAAAAATAATCTCTTATCTTAAATCAAACAGATCATTTTAGGTCAGACAAAATCCAAAGACATCATCAGTCCAGGAGGGTCACATAGTGACTCTCCAATATTCTCTTCTCTTCAAGAGTTCTTTAAGCTCTAGTCAGAAACAACAGTGATGCTCAGAAAAGTAAGTGTGTTTAACGTTAAAACAAAATGCCTAGGACAAACTATTTTCCTTCTTTACTCTTATTTAACAGGTCATAAATTCATACCTTATTTATATGCTGTATATAAAATAAACTTTAATAGTTTACTAAACATACATTTTACACCATTTGATCTTGGAATATTTGTAATAAAACACTGTAATGACTAAGAATACATACATAATTAAAAATCTCTTCTTTGACATTTTCGTTTTTTCAGATTCACAACTCAGTCCAGTTGTACTTGTACTGGCTGTGCTGTTGGCCTGCTCAGTGACTGTAATTGTTGCCCTTATTGTCTACATAAATCAGACAGTTTTTCAACATTTCAAAGGTAGGTTAGCCAAATGCATAACTGTTGAATCTTGTTTACCAGGGCATTTACAAATTTGTGCAATCAAGTTTATACAAAGCAAATGATTCGTTTCCCAGTTATGACTGAACAGTGTAGCGGATCAAGCTTAGCTTGAGCTTCTGATTCTTTTTATTATTAACTATAATCAGGAAATCATCACCTCCTTAGCTTAAAGTATGTTGGGAATATTGTTTAAGAAAAGAGAAACATTTAAATTTAGAAATCTGATCTTCTCTGCTTGTAGAACGCACAGAGTGAGGTTTAGTATTAAAATGTAAACTTAAGGGCAGCAACATTTGACAACACATGCACCAATATTGCTAAAAGTGTTTTTGAAAGTAAACACTTCAGGTTTTTTTAAACTATGAAACTTCCTGTTTTGTGGCAAAAGGTGGCTTTTACACGATATCTGTTTCATACAAAACCAGTTGAACATTTGCACTTCTCAACTTCAACCCTGTATGTGTGTGTGTGTGTGTGTGTGTGGGGTGTTGTGTGTGTGTGCGTGTGTCTGTGTGTGTGTGTGTGTGTGTGTGTGTGTGTGCGTGTGTGCGTGTAGATGTACATTACTATCCATTCTCCTACATAACTATCTACATGTTGGATGCAGTTCTTTAATTTTTTTCACTATCGGTTTATTATTTTTGGACTATTTTTAAATTATTAGAGAGACAATTTTTTGAGATACTAAGTCAACAATTTGCTTCTACAAATGTGCAAATGAAAAACACCATTTACTCTTGTTTAGCACCATCAGTTTATTTTCAACTGAAGTACTTAGGAACTTATTGATGAAAGAATGATTTTGCTCACACTAGTTTATTTCAGTTTCCAAATTTGCTCTTTCTGACAGCTTTATTTTTTGTTGACAGGGGCAAATAAAGGCCCATCCAGAGCACACAAGTCGTCGAGGAAGCGGCCCAGTGACACAGTAAGTCTCTGATTACCACTTTGCACAAAAGAAGAAGGAATAGACTAATTGTATTTTTTATTCTGGCCCAAGAGAATTCAGGATTCCCTGTCTTGCACAGCCGGCTGCATTAAAATATTTCAGATTTTAATGTTTATTTTGCTTTATGTGGTTCACCATATTGTTTTTAGAGTTTACAGTTTTACATTTCCTTCCTAACTGTATAAAGATGTCTAATTATTTTACACCAGAATTAAGATGTTTAACTATTTCATAATAATAAATAAAATGAGAATAAATTGCCTTACAACAGTTTTCAGATAACAAGTTAATTTCTACTATCCTGTCAGATCAGCATTTTATGATATTTTATAATTCAATAAAATACCTAACCATACCAAAAAAAAAAAAATAAAATAGACACCATAGTGTGACTATGTGGAAGTAGGAAGGGACAAAATGGCAATACCAGGAATGGGTGTATGAATGGGCGAAGGTAGGAAGTTGACGCTAAATGTGCATGACGATAATAAATAATCCAAAATAATTATTATTTGCAGGACGCTGATGCAAATGAAGCTAATTATGTAGCTCTGAATTTCACCACAAGGAAGACAAAAAGGATGAAGAAAAAAACAGAATCTGAGTGTGTGTACACAGCTGTGAGGGCAGGTCATCCCACACTGCATGAAATATCTTAGAGCGGGACCTGCTTGTTTAGAGCTTACACACAACATGCTTGCATGACTGACAACAAATTGGCTCTGTGCATTTGTCCGTGTTTCAGTTCTGCAGATTTTACTATTAAACAAGTTTTAAACCATAGCGCTTTTTGCAAATATTTCTTATAGGATTGGATGGTTGTATGGAAAAGGTCTGTGTGAAAGAATTGTTCACAATAAAGTTTTCACATTCAAACTAAACCAGTTGTACTTTTTACTGTTCATAGTTTATTTTATAACCTTACCTTTCTTCTGGTAATACATCACATCTGCTAAAATTTACATTTAAAACTTTGTTTTCAAAAGATTGTTTGTGCATTATAAAACTGTATTTACATCCATATTTTTACTTTATGCTTCTAATTACTAATTCCATTAAATAAAACACCAAATATTAACACTAGCACGTAAATGTTTGAGTGTGAACCTGCTTGAGCAAAGTTTGTGATTCTTTTTTGTTGTATTTTGACATTGATAATTCATATGAAGTGCACTCAATAGTTTGATCTCAGTTTCTGAAATTTCTTCGAACAGTTGTTTTAAGGATGAAAAAGAGAATTTGTTGTGTAGAGTTTCTCTACACAGCAAGAAGAAAGAAAAGTAACATTATCTACTGACTGTCAACAATAAACACTGTCGGGAATTGTCAGGAAGAGAAAATCAGTTCTTTTATATATAAAAAAAGACACAAAATATGTTTCTTGTGAGTTGTCTGTGTTTAGCAGAAGGATTATTTTATTTTGCAAAAGAGGCAGGAGAAGGTACTGTGATGGTTTTTGGTCCCTTTGCTGCTGTGGTAATTGTGTACAGCATTTAATTAAACATCAAAGTGACTGAATCTCCATTTTAGTATTTCTTAATACCTGCAATCTTACTCTATAATGCACAATTTTGTATAAAATTTTCCCTGATTTATTTTTATTCAATATTACAAATGCTCCTGACTCTAGTTAAACATTTCATCATGCTAAGGGCATTTTATGTTGCTAGTCATTTTTTCAGCAATTGAGGCAGTGTTTTATAAGAGTTTGTTTAAATCGGGCACAAATTAGGTACATTACTAGTAGCAGCAGTTCCAGCTTGACATTATTTTAATTCAAAATAGGAACAGTGGTTCAAACCTATAGTAAGTACATATAATAAATCAATTTAAAACTACTAAAAGTGGGATGTGTAAAACAGGTTCTGCTTCCCAGTTAACACAGAATTGACAAATTCCTGCTCAACCAGTTCAAGACAAATATTTGTTACTAGTAAGCCCATAATTCAATCTGAAAAGACTCACAAAGAGAGAGTTGGCAATTAGAAAAGTTTTAATGATGTGAAATTACATAATTATATCTTTGGCCCTTGGACCTGGGAGGAAGACATGAATGTTGAGAATGAAATGAGCTAGGATGAACATTGTAAAGCTTATATTTAGAGATGTCTTCCCCCTGATCCGACACTGGTGGTGGATTGGCGGCCAGGGAGCGAGGAAGCCAGGAGTAGATGGGAAGGAAGATGGTGGAGGTGGGGTGGAGGAGGGATGAGCTCAGCTGACAAGCGAGGAGGAACACAGCCGAAGGTCCTTTAAAAACAAGGCGTCAGAAGGTGATTGGATGATGGATCAGGCGGACAGGATGCTGACTGGAAGGCCGGGAGACGCACAGGGAAGTCATTGGACGGTGAGACGGCGAGGGTGAGTCTTTCATTCTGAATTTTCGTTAAACTCCATATGTAAGGAAAATGTAAGTTAACTATTTTAACAAATCCTGTCACATATATGAAGGCTGTTTGTGGTTTATGATGCCCCCATTACATGCATTGTGTGTATTAGAAGGAAGGGTGTCAAGTTTACTGCTATGGTGTAAGTAAATAAAAATCAACAATGGTGCAACCGTCTTGTTTTTGCTTCTGCCATACTTTGTGATTGTCGGACAATCTTGTGCTTGAGATCTAATGCTTCATACCTAGATCGAGTGCTCCCAGGCAAATATTTATTTGCTGAATTATTAAGTGAAAGAAGAAAGCCACTGAAAGCACATGGCAAGATGAGTGAATCTTGATTAGCACAGACAAAGTGTCAGGAAATGCTATAATCAGGTCACTGCTGCAAAATTTGAAAAAAACAATGGTAAAGTCAATATATAGAAGTGCCCCACTTCTATATATACTATAGAAGTGGGGCACTTCTATATGAGGCACTTCTGAGTAAATGGTAAATGGACTGAACTTATATAGCACCTTTCCAGTCATACAGACCACTCAAAGCGCTTTACACTAGAGCCAAATTCACCCAATCGCACTCACTAACTAATATGGGAGCTCTGTGTTTAGGTCGCGAGTACAACAATCGGATGAGACTTTTGATAGCTTTGTGACAGATTTGAAGCTGAAAGCACACTTGGAGAGGTTTGGAAATTTGAAAGATTTGATTAACCGCGATGAAATTGTGTATGGTATGCATGATAAACAGATAAAGAAAAGGCTACTAAGGGAGGCTAAACTTACCTTGTAGGAGGCAGAGAGAATGTGCCATGCAACCAAGTTAGCACAGCAGCATGCAAAGACATTTCATGAATCAAGTATCACTGCAGTCAATGATACTGCAAAAGTTGGGGTCGTCAAAAACAAGGTGAAAAGAAACAAAATATATGGTAACAAACATGACCCCCAACAATGCCCAGCCTATGGCAAGGGATGCACAAAATGTAATGGAAAAAAATATTTTGCAAAGCAATGTCTATCCAAAACCAAGCCCAAATTTGTACGACTTGTGGACGAAAATGACCTGAGTGAAACTATTCTTTGTGGGTATGGTGTCGTGTCACAATGAGGAAGAGTACAGAATTAAAAAGGAAAATGAAGGACTCTTGGACAATAAAGAGACATGGACTACACCATTATCAATAAACTAATGACACTAACAATTGACACGGTAGCACAAGCAAACCTGATGTAACCAGTGTATACATGCACCAAGGAGAGTTTCAGCTCCACTTTGTGAATGTCTTAAGAAAGAACTGAACAAGATGTGTCCGTTACAAATTATCATGAAATTGGAGGAACTGACTGAGTTGGTAAACTCGATGGTGCATGTGGAAAAAAAGAACAAACTGAGAATTACCAGACTCCGAAGTGTGAGGAGATTGCGAGTGACATGACAGAACCTAAATACTTACTAATACTTAATACAGGGAAAGTACAAAGTCTGGATGCTAATGCAAGCAGTATCCTTTCAAGCATTGTTATCGAGTTCCAGAAGAACCACGGTTTAACTTCAGCAACGTCTTCAAAAACTACCCCAGCGCAAATTTGTCATGAGTGCAGAAAATCCACTGCCAAGGTAAGAAGAAAATACCACGATGATTACATACAATTTTGATTTTTTTGGACTGGCCTTGAGGATAACCCAAAACCACTTTGTGTTCTGTGTCATGAAATGTTAGCTAATGATGCAATGAAAGCTGCAAAGTTAAAACGACAATTGTAAACTAAACACAAAGAGTATGTGGGGAAACGGATTTTTTGAGAGAAAACGCGATGAACTACAAAAGCATAAGATGAAGGAGATTTCCAAGTTTTTTGCACTGGGGGAAAACACAAAAGCTACAGAGGCTTCATACGAGGTATCCCTTTTGATCGCCAAAGCAGGAAAGCCTCATTCAATAGGTGAGACTTTAATTAAACCAGTTGCAAAAGTGATGACTAATAAAATGCTTGGTAAGAAAGCTAGCAATGAAATTGACAGAATTCCTCTCTCCAATGACACCGTTCCATGACATATAAAATCCATGGCTGAAAGTGTTGAAAAGCAGCTGGTGACACGTTTATGCCAAAGCCGATTCTTCTCACTACAGTTGGATGAATCTGCAGACACAGGGAATGAGGCAAATCTGCTGAGCTATGTAAGATACATTTATCCCAGTGGAGTGTATGATGACTTTCTCTTCTGTCATTCCCTGCCAACTAACACCACAGGAGAAGCAATTTTCCATTCACTTAATGAGATTTTGTGAAAAATAACCTGGACTGGACAAGATCTGTCTCCATTTGCACTGATGGAGCACCTGCCGTGAGTTGCATCCACAGAGAACAACTGGCTGTGAAAAAAATGCTGCGGTGCCTAAAATCTGTTCTGGATGTGTGTGAAAATAGGTGTGATGTGATTTCCAGCGGATCACAAAATTGGCATACTTAGCTGATATTTTCAGCACTCTCAACCCTTTGAATGTGGCTCTACAAGGGAGGGCCGTCACCATATTCAATGTCCTGGACAAAATTAATGCCACACGCCCTAAGATGGAATTGTGGTGCAGCCGTCTAGATCTCAGAGAATTTGACAGTTTTCCAAAACTCGCAGACTTTATCCTTGCTGCTGGAGAGGACATGGATGGGAGCACAGTTGCACCCTTAAAGCAACATTTGTTGGACCTCCACTCACAGCTGGGAATATATTTCCCAGATTTAGACACAAGCTGTGAGTGGATTAGAAATTCATTTGGGAATAAAATGAACATTGAGCAATTCAGTTCTAAGCTTTCACCTAGACAGGTGGACAGCTTTGTGGACATTGCATCAGATGGGACTCTGAAGACAACTTGCAGGGAAAAAGTTTTAACAGACACCGCATGAAAAGCGTGATTTTTGGCCCCCTAAACTCTCATGAATCCCGCCACTTCGCGGCTTTTTACAGCCGTCTTCGGCAGGCAAAGCTCGCATCGTCTAAGCCAAAGACGGCGGAAAACGTACACAGGGGGAAAGGGGAGGACAAGTAGAGCGGAGCGTCTAGGTGTTAACGACTCTATTAACATATGAAAACCGGCCAGCAGCAGTATCCCCACGTGGCTACTCAGTCATTGGATGAATCAGCTGACATCATCAATCACTAGTCACATATGATTTGCTGTAATACCATAGGTAGCTCTGTCCCTATTGGACACCCTGAGCCTTTTTACAGGACTCAGTTAACCCCTCCCTTATGAATTATAATAACCCTGTATCAAAAATATAGCCCTTATTCAAACTATTTTCATATGTTGTTTCTTTCATGTTGGGCTAATGATCTAACCAAATAGTTCTCAATCCTGCTCATGCACTTGAAGCCCTGGATATAGATCCACTGATCTATACCTGAATAAAGAACATGAGACACATGCTTTGCTCACTTTTTTTATTAAAAAAAAAAAAAATTTAACAGAAGAGGTCCAGTTCTGGACCATGTAAAGGTGGTGTTCTTGCAGAAACTTCCCCAATGTGCAGACGCCTGTGATGAGTCACACTGTACTTTGGACACAATCCAACCAGAAACCCCCTCGAAGCTGCCATCTTCCTCATCTGACATAAGATGAATGGTGACCCCTTTCCAAAATGCAAGCTCCTCTTGCTTGTAGCACATTCTGCCCTGCCAGCAGCTGAAAACACAGAAAAGACAGTCATTATCAATGCATCAAAGAATTGTCATTGTAAGCCATAATTAACTTTTTTGGGAGACACTTTTTTTTAGAATGCGCATGACACGCAGAGAGAAAATAAAAAGAAAAAGTCTAGTGTAACAGTAAAAAGTAGCAGCACATGTTTATATAAAAAATGTTTCAAATCATGTATAGTTTCCTCTTCTACTTCACTTTCTACTTCTTTAGAAGTAATCTTACCCACTTCCTTCTTGACCGGCACTGAGCAGACTTTTTAATGGCTGTCGCTTTCTCTGCGTGATCTGTGTAGTGAGTCTTGCATCCAGCTGAAAAACATTTTATGTCGTAAATACATAGAGTGACCAATAATCAAGCAAAAAAATAAATAAATAAATAAGCAGAACCACACACACCACAATGATAGTGATACACACAATGGAAGTATAATCCACACCATGTAACTCTGGGCTTGACTTGGCGAACAAAGTCTATGAAAACAAACGCCCTGATTAAGTAAGAATGAAAATAAAATTGAGCAAACGCATACATAAAGTTATTAGCTTTCACACAGTTTGTTATTCTTACCCTTGTCGTGGGTCGTAGCGCTGAAATTCGAATAAGAAGTGTGCAGGCGGCGGACAGTTTCTTATGAGAAAAGGTGGAAAACAAATAAAGTTGCTTGGTGAATTTATTGTAATCTCACCGTGATTGCATTTTTCGGTTAAGAATTGACTAATTCTTACCGTAATTTTTGGGTTGTTTCGGCGCCTTTTCCACTGCAGCTCTTCGGAACACGAGGCCTTGGACTCTGAACAACTCAGTCTCTCATTACAAGTCACCAAATCATCGCAGACCCCAGCTAACTGCTGGCTGATCTCGGTAGTAAATTGAATCATCTGGCGAGACAACCCAGTCGTTGTAGCAAACAGTGTCTTTTCATCAATGGCGGCGTTACTTCGGTTCGCGTTTCCCCATCAGTACGGTTTCCCCTACATCTCCTCACCGACCAGGCGGCAAAAAGCGCGCGTGCTTGTTGCAGGCTCTGAACCACCCCGCTGTGCTCGCGCCACAGGGAAACTACAGGAACCCTGAAAGCTCAAACATCGTGTTTCGGAGAAGTCGATCTACAGTTGTTGAGCTGCTGTGCTCTCATTAGATAAACTGATTTAAATATAATAATTTTACGGATACACACCCATAGATGGAGAGAAAGATGGATGGATGGATAGATAGATATAAGCATAACGAAACATAAACATATTTATACACACACAGACACACACACATCCACACACACAAACACACACAAAACACACACATACATATATATATATATATATATATTGTATAATATATTATATATATATATATATATACATATATAGCTTGCAGGGAACAGAGCCCTCATACCCAGCATCATTTCTACCTGTTCAGCGCATTGCTGGAAGATGTGTAGAGAGGGTGACTGTTGTTATGCCACTCTGCACAGTGGTTGAAATCTAGAACATGTAGATAATGTATGGGACAATGATACAAATCAACACAAATGTATACCACCTTCAAATATCTCATATTAAAAACTTTTTTTTACAACTCATTAAAGAAAAGAGGAGCTTTAGAAAGGAACCACAAACGGTAAACCCCAAAACCCAAACATACATGCACCACACACAGATAGAAGCAGGGAAGGATAACCTAACAACAAGGGCCCTCTGAGACCTACTTGGACACACTACACAAACATGCAACCACTAGTCTCTCCCCACTGAATAAACAGGGCACACACCCTCCCCAAGACAAGCAAAATGTAATTAGACTTTCATCATTGCCTTATACTTACTATACATTAAAATTTAATAATGCAATATAACTCAGAAAGATTTTCTTGAGAATTTAATGTTGGCTGAATAAATCCCTCTGTACTATATGTCACGTGCAGCCACATATGTCAAAAGCCCTAAAAGAGAACAAGGACTGTAAATGGTAAATTCTTTTAAATTTTAAGAATTTAAAAATCAAACTGTGGTTACAACTTGTATTGATATTTGCATCAACAAATTGTTAAAATATAAGTATGCTGTCACACTGCTGTGTTTGCCAAGACCTGTGTTGACTATCTGATTTGCATTTCAATCTGAAAAGACTCACAGAGAAAGGGTTTGCGATTAGAAAAGTTTTAATGATGAGAAATTACATAATTATATCTTTGGCACTTGGACCTGGGAGGAAGACATGAATGCTGAGAATGATATGAGCTAAGATGAGCATTTGTAAGGCTTAGATTTAGAGATGTCTCCCCCCTGATCCGACACTGGTGGTGGATTGGCGGCCAGGGAGCGAGGAAGCCATAATAGATGTGGAGGAAGATGGTGGAGGTGGGGTGGAGGAGGGATGAGCTCAGCTGACAAGCGAGGAGGAACACAGCCGAAGGTCGTTTAAAACAAGGCGTCGGAAGGTGATTGGATGATGAATCAGGCGGACAGGATGCTGATTGGAAGGCCGGGAGACGCACAGGGAAGTCATTGGACGGCGGAGACGGTGAGGGTGAGTTTTTCATTTTGAATTTTCGTTTAAACTCCATTTGTATGGCTCACAAGAAACTTTCTTTACATGTGAAAGCCTACCCTAGACCTGAGGAGAGGGGGGTCAGGGGGGCAACATTGACAAAGAAAGCTGACGTCAATAGAAAGTTCCGCTGCAATTTTACGTGTCAAAAGCAGCCGATAATCCCGCTTTTCATGCAGTGAGACTTTTGGCTCCACATTCAACCTGAGCATCCTGAGCTGGCCAACTCTGCTCTGATATTCTTGATGCTATTTCCATCCACCTACAATTGTGAAGTGGGATTTTTTACATTTGTTGGACTGAAAACAAAGCAGCGGAAGTGGATTAGTGTGGACTACGACATGAGACTAAAACTATCCAGTTTGGAGCCAGACATTCATTCACTCATATCCCTGAAAAGACAGCACCACCCTTCTCATTAGGAAGAACAGAAGACAACAATAAGAAAGTTAAGAGACTTATATTGTTATTTCAGGTTGTAAATGTTAAAGTGTTGATGTTGAAGTTAGGTGGTCCGTGAGTGCTTGTTGAGTGGTTAAGTGGTCCTCAGCCTTAAAAAGTTTGAGAAACACTGCCTTAAGTGCATACTGACCAAATTTGAAACCCATAGCTCAAAATACCTGGGAGGACTTTGTCAAAGTTCAATATGTCGAATTTCAAAAATGATCCTTTGACCAACTTCATGTTGGTTTTAGGACATACCTCCAAGAGACCTTTTTATGTTTGTTTTGGAGGATTCTAGCTTCAAATCTCTACGATATACTAGTTTGGTGACTTTATATGTTCCTCCAAAAATTCATTTCAATTTGGAGAAGAATAATAACAAACATTCAAATTAGAATAGGCATGACAACGTTTTAATGACTATCTCTGTTCACATGGCAACAGTAGAAACATGAAAATGGTGTAATTAATGCAACAAGTGCAACAAAATTGAAAAAAAAACCATGATTCCTTAAAAAAGAAAAACATTGCATTATATAAGAAAAAGACAGAATCGTATGGAGGAAAGAAGCATTAAAATGTTAAGTAAATAAAACCTGCAGCATGATAGAAGAGACAAAGAACTCTAAAATGGATTTAGACCCATATCATTCAGTGCTTTTTATACCATGAGCATAATTTTAAATTCTATCCTTTCATAAACATGACTGGTGTTATGTGATATATTTTCAATCAGCTGCTTCATTGAATTTCTGTGTGTGCTGTTTGGATATGAAACCCTGTGTTCTGGCAAGGTTTTTAAGGTGGTGGTCAACCGACTTTTTCATAGAGTTCAGGTCTTAATCCATGATGACACTTCTTGCATGCTCTGTGGTTTTTAGCCCGATCAAGTTTAGTTCAGTTTTCATTTCTAACTTGAAATTTCTAACGTAAGTTAAGAAAAAAAAGCAATGAATTACGTCTTTGCTGCATTCGGATGAAAAACAAAAGGTTTGACCCATGCACTCATGAGTGTTTGGATACACTAAGGCTATGTTCACACTGCAGCTTGAAGTGACCCAAATCCGATTTTTTTTTGCCCGTATGCGACCTATATCCAAACTTTTCATGACAGTCTGAACGGCACAGATCCGATTTTTTCAAATGCAACCCAGGCCACTTGGATATGTGGTATAAAGCGACCTGTGTCTGTACGGCCAAGTCGCATTCATCCGACCTGTACGTCACTGATAAACGTCACTATTCTGGGTCCTGCTAGGCAGAAGCAGGAAGAAAAATATGCACATATGCACAGAAAGGTTGCCTTTGTCATTCAAAAATTATGAATGAAGTCCGTATCATTAAAGCCGCTCACATCACTATCCCACCGCTGCTGGCTTTGACTCCGAACCCACACGTTTCTCTGTACCGACAACGCTGCCACTGCCCCAAAAAATGCCATGGCCAAAAACCTGGCTCTCTTTCTTTTCAATTTTCTAAAAAATACTGCGTTGTTAATATGCTCGCTCCAGTTGGAAAACAACTTAAAAGTCGCTAAATACAGGCCAACATTTCCATCCATATATACTTCCGCAAATACTAAGCACGCTTGCTACATGTGACGTCATTTTGTCGTCTACTGCGCATGCAGGACACTTGAGTTGTATGAATGTGTTCACACAGGAGATCACTACAAGTCACATATATTTAGAAATGTGAACGACCATGCAAAAAAATCGGATTTCACCAAAAAATCGGAATTGAGCATTAAGACCTGCAGTGTGAACGTAGCCTAATTCAGTGTCTATAGTGAACTGTGGTCACATGGAGACACAGAAATATAAAGTTGTATGTCATCAGCATACTACATATTGTCAAAGATGTCGTGGTACTCTATGTTCTGTGCTAGCGGGATCATATAAATCTTGAATAAAAGTGCCCCAAAATGGAGCCTTGAGGTACCCCACACGTGACATTTGGCTTGATTTGAGTTTTGATCTGTCAAAAATGATCTGAACCAGTTTAGCACAGTACCAACCGAACCTGCCCCCTTTTCTAATATGCCAATATCAGGATATTGTCATCAACTATATCAAACACAGCAGTTGAGAATCATAAGCTCTGACTTAGAGGAGCTGACTCTCATCCTGGTGGGTCAGCAGGGTGAAACGTCTTGTTGGTGTGATGTCTGTTTTTTTACCAAATGGTCACCAATTCTGTTGATTTGACCAACTGTTAACAATTTCACTCCAGATTCTATGAAGGCAAAAACTGTAATGGAACAGGAGATTAGCAGTGTCAGAGACGGTTAAAGTCAGTCAGTCATTTTCTATACCTCTTCTTCCATAGTGGTTCGCGGGGATGCTGGTGCCTATCTCCAGCAGTCTACGGCCCGGAGCCAGGGTACACCCTGGACAGGTTGCTGACTGTTTAAGTTTAGTAGATAAAAGTGAACTGCCTTAGAAAATAAAGCAACAATTGTGAGAAAAATTGTTTTGTCTTTTTCAATATGAGAGTGATTGTCCTTGTAAGCTCAGTGTTTAACAATTAAAGATCACTACTACAATTACATACGGAAGTAAAGCTTAATTAGCGGTCCACAATTTATGTTAATATAAAAAAATGACATTCAACTTATTCAATTCAATTCAATTCAGTTTTATTTATATAGCGCCAATTCACAACACATGTTGTCTCAAGGCACTTTACAAAAGTCAGGTATATACATTCCACAATTAGTCCTAAGCATTGAACAGTGCAGTCAGAGTTAGTTATTTATTCAAATTAGATAAAAAGTTTTTCTGTCTAAGGAAACCCAGCAGATTGCATCCAGTCAGTGACTTGCAGCATTCCCTCCTCCCGGATGAGCATGTAGAGACTGTGGACAGTCACTGGTGTTGACTTTGCAGCAATCCCTCATACTGAGCATGCATGTAGCGACAGTGGAGAGGAAAAACCCCTTTTAACAGGAAGAAACCTCCAGCAGAACCGGCCTCAGTGTGAGCGGCCATCTGCCACGACCCACGGGGGGTTAGAGAACAGAGCAGAGACACAAAAAAGGAACAAAGAAGCACTGATCCAGGAGTACTTTCTATGGGAAAGAAAAGTAAATGTTAATGGATTGCTCCTTTGTCGTTTCACCTAGAAAGAAAGAACAGATAAACTCTGAACCATTTTCAAGGTTAGAGTCTGAAAGAGAGCACATAGAGTTAGTTACAGTAAAAGCTCAGTCAGTAGCTATGTCTAGGAAAGAGAAAGGGCTAAACACTGAAAGACAGGGCCATGTGGATCATCGGTAGAGGGTGAGCATTAAGTTGTTGCCAGCAGAAGCTCGGACGATGCTCCTCCCAGAAAGGTGTTACAGGCTTATTTTTGGAGGGAGAGCACTTGTCACTTTTCACCCAATCAGAACAATTCGCACTTTGAACACATTGAAGACTTTGTGACTAAACCTTCATTTACTGTGAACGGAAAAAGCTATGTGAGACTAGTGGTTGTTTTAGCACAATGACCCAAAGACTGTCTGCTCTTGTTCTTTTCACTATAGCTTGTAAGTACCACATTTATTTATTATGTTCATACTTGGTAGACAACATGTCTAGAGTTTCTGTTCAGTTAAGCATTGTAAAGCTATGTGATGGCTGTCGTTTAACATTCTTTTATTATTTTGTGTCTGTTTTAGCTCTCACTCAAACTAATGAGGTCCCTCATCAGATCCCTTTAAAAGTGGTTGAAGTTGGTGGGACTTTTACTCTGACTTGTCCAGTTTCAATGAAGGATGGCATATTCTTCTACTGGTACAAGCAGCCTCTTGGACGTATGCTCCAGGTAGTTGCTACAGCAAGTTTAACTGAACAAAAACTGAGTGAACAAAATTTTAACAACAAGTTTTAAAAAAACAGGGGAGATTCTCATACTACTTCTTTAAAAAAATCCAAAGAGAAAGCAAAAATTTTATGTCAAAGTGGGACCGCTTATTTTTTAAATTTTTCTCCGGGGATCTACGGGCCCTAATTGGGAAAACCCGAATCTTAAATCAAAAAGATATTTTAGGTAGAAAAATTTTCAAAATATTCTTATTTAAAAATTTGTTTTGTTTATTTTTCTGCACCCAGTCGTAAAAAACAAAACATGTCATGCAAAAAAACTCCAGAGACAACATCTGTCCAGGAGGGTGACACGTGACTCTCCAATGTTCTCTTCTCCCCCGAGCAGAAAGCTCCAGTCATTGTCCCTCTGATTCAAGTGTACTGGTTCAAGTTGGGTTTGGGGAATCCTCCCAAACATTTTTACACTCACAAAACAGCAACGATGCTCGAATAGGGCTGTGTCTACCAAATATACAGAAATTACGAACCCCCAGAGACCGGGATTTTCTACTGGCCGTGTCACTTCTGAAAAGATCCTGTTTTGGAGAAGGAACTAAAGTAGAGACAGGTATGTATAAAAAATTATATTTACTTTGAAAAAGTTTTTTTTTACAGTGAGATAAAGTCGAAACAAGTATGTATTACTACTAAATGTTCAAATTATTCATTCAATTAATTCAATAATAAATTCTTAGAAAAAATTTTAAAACCAGGCAACATTTGGGTTTTAACATTTGTGCTTCTTGTGAAAAAAAAAGTTATTATTTTGATTTTCGGACTGAAAACCTTTTGTTTAGGCTATTTGAAAGTATTATTCCTGCCCATGCTTCCACTGCTAGGTCATCTTAGAATGTTTTGGTTTAAACCTAAAACAAAATGCTTAGTACAGGCAAACTATATCCCATTCTTACTCTTATTAAACAGTTCATACATTCACACCTCTTTGATATATTGTACATAAAAAATTGTTTAATAAGCATAAAGTTTACACTATTTGATCTTCTTTTATTCTTTCAGTTTCAAAGCTCGGTCCAGTTGTTCTTGTGCTGGGTGTGCTGTCGGCTTGCTGTATGACTGTAATTGTTGCTCTTGTCTGCATAAATCAGACATTTTTTTCAGCGTTTGAAAGGTAGGTTTGCCATATGCAAAACTGTTTCATTTTCTTTACCAGGCTTTTCAAGGTTTGTTTAAATTAAACGTATAATGATATCTACAGCTACTATATCAAATATTTACTCTGTACAACACAGTATGGAATATATGGATTTATTTTTTCTTATTTTACAAATTTTTGCATCCAGTTACTACAATGCAAATGTTCTTTTTCATAGTTACAACTGAACAGTGTCTTTTTCCTTTAAGGAATGTAGCTCTAGCGGTTCAAGCTTAGCTTGAGCTTCTGATTTTTTTATTATTAACTATAATCAGGAAATCATCACCTCCTTAGCATCAAGTATGTTTGGAATATCGTTTTAGAAAAGAGAAACATTTAAATTTAGAAATCTGACCTACTCTGCTTGTAGAACGCACAGAGTGAGGTTTAGTATTATAACTTAAACTTGAAAGCAGCAACATTTGACAGCACATGCACCAGTATCGCTTTTTTCTCAAAGGTGCTTTAACAAGTAAATACTTCAGGTTTTTTTTAACTATGAAGCTTCCTGTTTTGTGGCAAGAGGTGGCTTTTACACGATATCTGTTTCATTCAAAACCAGATGCACATTTTCATTTCTCAACTTCAACCCTGTATGTATGTGCATGTCTCTGTGTGTGTAGATGTACCTCAATCTGAATCAAACTAAATGTGCAAATGTGCAAATGAAAAACACCATTAACTTTTGTTTAGCACCATCAATTTATTTCACACTAAAATACTTATTTTATTAACATAGGAGCCTTTTGATGAAAGAATGATTTGCTCACACCAGTGTATTTCAGTTTCCAAATGTGCTCTTTGTGACAGCTTTATTTTTTGTTGACAGGGGCAAATAAAGGCCCATCCAGAGCACACAAGTCGTCGAGGAAGCGGCCCAGTGACACAGTAAGTCTCTGATTACCACTTTGCACCTAAGAAGAAAGAATAGACTAATTGTAATTTTTTATATTGACCCAAGATAATTGAGGCTTCCCTGTCTGGCACAGCTGGCTGCATAAAAATATTTAAGTTTTTACAGTTTATTTTTCCTTTATGTAGTTTACCATATTGTTTGTACGGTTTAGTTTTACATTTTCTTCCTAATTGCATAAAGATGTCAAATTAGTCTGTTCATCAGAATTAAGATATGTATTGCTGTTCAGTTTTAACTTTATGATGAGCTAGTTTGACAGGATTATAAACAATTGATTATTGAAAATACAGAGCGCTGGTCTTTTCACACATTTGTATTTTGGTTATTTCAGATGCAAAATAAATGTCAAAGAATTTCCTTACATTGTTTTTTAGATAATTAAATAAACTAATTAAATTTCAGATTGGAGCATTTTAATGATATTTTATTTGCATAATTCAATAAAATTCCTAACCACACCAAAAAATATAAATAAACAAAAACTGGTGCACCATAGTGTGACTACATGGATATGAAAGTGTTTGTAGAAACGAAAAAGAAAGGGACCAAATGGTAATACCTAAAATAGGGATGAACTGGCGAAGGTAGCAAATTTATCTAGCACCAAATGTACATGATGATAATAAATAATGCAAAGTGATTATTATTTGCAGGATACTGATGCAAATAAGCCTAATTATGTAGCTCTGGATTTCACCACAAAGAAGACAAAAGAGATGAAGAAGAAAACAGAATCACCACCAGACTGTGTTTACTCAGCTGTCAGGGCAGGTCATCCCACACTGCATGAAATATCTTAGAGCCGGACCTGCTTGTGTAGAGCCTACATACAACATGCTTGCATGACTGACAACAAATTGGCTCTGTGCATTTGTCCGTGTTTCAGTTCTGCAGATTTTACTATTAAACGAGTTTTAAACCACGCTTTTTGCAAATATTTCTTATAGGATTGGATGGTGGTATAGAAAACATCTGTGTGAAAGAATTGTTGACAATAAAGTTTTCACATTCAAACTAAACCAGTTGTACTTTTTACTGTTCATAATTTATTTTATAATCTTACATTTCTTCTTGTAAAACATCACAGAATATCTGCTAAAATTTACATTTAAAACGTTGTCCAAAAGATTGCTTGTACATTATAAAACTGTATTTACATGCATATTTTTTGTTTTACTTCTAATTAATAATTTCATTAAATAAAACACCAAATATTAACCCCAGCATGTAAATTCTTGAGTGTGAACCTGCCTGAGCAAAGTTTGTGATTCCTATTTTGTCGAATTTATATATATATATAAAAGACCCAAAATATGTTTCTTGTGAGTTGTCTGTGTTTAGTGCTCAGAAAGCAGAAGGCTAATTTTGTTTTGCAAAAGAGGCAGGAGAAGGTACTGTGATGGTTTTTGGTCCCTTTGCTGCTGTGGTAAGTGTGTACAGCATTTAATTAAACATCAAAGTGACTGAATCTCCATTTTAGTATTTTTTAATACCTGCAATCTTACTCTATAATGCACAATTTTGTATAAAATTTTCCCTGATTTATTTTTATTCAATATTACAAATGCTCCTGACTCTAGTTAAACATTTCATCATGCTAAGTGCATTTTATGTTGCTAGTCATTTTTTCAGCAATTGAGGCAGTGTTTTATAAGAGTTTGTTTAAATCGGGCACAAATTAGGTACATTACTAGTAGCAGCAGTTCCAGCTTGACATTGTTTTAATTCAAAATAGGAACAGTGGTTCAAACCTATAGTAAGTACATACAATAAAGCAATTCAAAACTACTAAAAGTGGGACGTGTAAAACAGGTTCTGCTTCCCAGTTAACACAGAATTGACAAATTCCTGCTCAACCAGTTCAAGACAAATATTAGTTACTAGTAAGCCCATAAATGTAAGGAAAATGCACCAAGTTAACTAGTTTAACAAATCCTGTCACATATATGAAGGCTGTTTGTTGCTTATGATGCCCCCATTACATGCATTGTGTGTATAAGGAGGAAGGGTGTCAAGTTTACTGCTATGGTGTAAGTAAATAAAAATCAACAGTGGTGAAACCATCTTGTTTTTGCTTCTGCCATACTTTGTGATTGTCCGACAATCTCGTGCTTGAGATCAAATGCGTCATACATAAACTGAGTGCTCACAGTTATTCAACTATTTATTTTCTGAATTATTAAAAGAAAGAAGAAAGCCACTGAAAGCACATGGCAAGGTGAGTGAATCTTGATTAGCGCAGACAAAGCATCAGGAAACGCTATAATCAGGTCACTGCTGCAAAATTTGAGCAACAATAGCAAAATCAATTCTGTGGGGCAAATCTTTATATGGCACTTCTGAGTAATGACATGTATAGCACTACATTGTGGAACAGCTAGGTCTAGCTAGAGATCAAATTATGTTATTTTTTTAAAAGGTACACAGTCCTTCTCCTTCACACTGGTCCATTATACTGGTAAAAAAAAACTTAATTACCATTTGCATATTAGAAGCATCAGCTCTTCTGGAGAGGGTGATTTTAGCTGCAGAACTTGAGATATTTACCGCAGCTCCTAAGTTTTTTAGGCACACAAACGTTTTTGCAATTTTTAAGCTTCTTCTACGGTGAATATGGTAAATTATAATAATGAAAATAATCACTGTCTTTCCTCTTATAAGATTAAGCAGTTGTAAAACTTGAAAAATATTTAATTAATTAATGATGTGTGAGTTTCTAGTTAAGCTAGTTGAAAGTTTTATTTTATTATAACAAACCAAACAGACAGCCTGAACTACAGTTAATGTACTACAGCCCGACTCTGAGGCTGCAACAAACATGGGAGACAAACGAGGGTTGCCAGATACAAAAATGGATTTATTTTACAAAACAGTATTAGTCAATCGTGCATCCGGCCGGCCCGCAAGGATGTGAGGGGAAAAAAAGCCGCCTCCTCCAACCAGATCAGGGAGGAAGCAAAGAAGAGGCCCCGCATCTTGCTGAAGGGAAGCTTTTAAAACACCAGCGTGGCTCAGTCAATCTGGAAAGCCCACCACCTTGCTCTCTGCAAAAGACAAGGAAAAACAAAGCGGGAGACAATTAGTGGACCATAAGGGATGTCACAAATGCAACTATAGCTACTCACAGTTATGACAGGCTAGAGAAGTTCTGAGCAGAAAACAATTATTTGACAAACAACAGAAGTTGACAGACAGAAATTAAAGCTGCAAGCAACCCTGGAAGTCCAGCATCACCGCCCCCACACGACCTGCCAGTCTGCTGCTTGATTCCACACACTGCCATCACACTGGCAGCACCGTGAGCAAGCCTTCACCTTACATTCGGTCACACAGAGTTCTGCTCCGGTGAGAAGTGTACAAATTTTGATGTTTTCTTTATCGGAATATTAATAAATATAAGTATAATCAGTATTCAAAAACAAAGTGTTCAAAATTTGTCCGAAGTCTGACCTTCCCAGTGGAAGCTGTGGTCACTTCTGTTTGGTGGCGAAGGATTCATGAAGAGTTCCTGACATGTTCTGAAAATGTTCTAAGGGTATAGGCTTTGATATTTACAATAATTGGTTTTCCAAGTGATAAATTCAGTCATAGTTTTAAAGAAAGAGGGGTGTCTTGACAAGTAGTTAAGCTGACTGTAATATCTAATGTGACCAGCAGAGGGACGCATGATGGATGCATGCTAAAAGATAAAAAAACTTGGCCGATGAACACATGGTACCAGGTGCAAACGCCTTGTTCAGTGGGTTGCATAATGGAGGTGCGGAGGCCACCAGAAGGAGTGAAACTGGTCACTAATGTGGACAGTAATTGCCGGTGTTCCAAGCAGCAGTTGTACATGGCTGCCGTGGGGCTGGACTCAAAATCCAACGCCAGGAAAACAGCGTTGCTGGTGCCCCAGCCCTTGAGATTTTTAACATGTTGGAATTTGATGAAGCTGATGACAGACACAAGTATGACAAAGTCATGGAAGAGTTTTATGCACATTGCATGCCACATAAAAAAACTGTATATGAGAGGTGTGTGTTTAGGTTGCCAGTGCAACAATAGAATGAGACTTTTGATAGCTTATTGAGAGATCTGAAGCTGAGAGCACAGTAGTGTGAGTTTGGAAATTTGAAATATTAGATGATCTGTGATGAAACTGTGTATGGTATGCCTGATAAACAGATAAGGAGAAGGCTGCTAAGGGAGGCTAAACGTACCTTGTAGGAGGCAGAGAGAATGTGTCATGCAACCAAGTTAGCCCAGCAGCATGCAAAGACATTTATTGAATCAAGCATCACTGCAGTCAATGATACTGCAAAAGTTGGGGTCGTCAAAAACAAGGTAAAAAAGAAATATGACACAAAAGGCAAACATAAATAATGTGAAATACTCCTGGAAAAGATATGGTAACAATTCAATTTAATTAAAAAATACTTTATTAATCCCAAAGGAAAATTAAATGTTGTTGTAGCTCATTATGTAAGTTTCTTCAAAGAGCCGTTGATGCTGATGGCTGTGGGCAGGAAGGATCTCCTGTAGCGGTCTATCTTACAACACATCTGAAGAAGCCTCTGACTGAAGACACTGTGTTTTTGTACGACAGTCTCAGGGTTCTCCATAATGTTCCTCATTTTATAAAGTATCCTTCTTTGCACGATGATCTCCAAAGGTTCCAGATGAGTCCCCAGAACAGAGCCAGGCTTCTTTATCAGCTTGTTGAGCTTTTTTAAGTCCCTGGCTCTGATGCTGCTTCCCCAGCAGATGATGGCAGAAGAGATCACACTCTCCACAACAGACTTAAAGAAGATATGCAGCATCTTGCTGCAAACACCAAAGGACCTAAACTTCCTCAAGAAGTACAGTCTGCTCTTTCTCTTCTTGTAGACGGCTTCACAGTTGCATCTCCACTCCAGTCTCTTGTCCAGGTGAACACCGAGGTATTTTTATACCTCCACAACCTCCGCCTCTTCTCCCATGTTGGAAATGGTTTTTGATTTATTCCTGTTTCTGTTAAAATCTACAATCATCTCCTTTGTTTTAGTCACGTTCAAGATGAGATGATTGTTTCCACACCATGCCACAAAGCGGTCCACCACCTTCCTGTACTCATCTTCTTGTCCATCTCTGATCCACCCCATGACTGCAGAATCATCCGAGTATTTCTGCAGGTGACAGGAGTCTGTCTTGTACTGGAAGTCTGAGGTGTACAGAGTGAAGAGGAATGGTGAGAGTACCGTCCCCTGTGGTGCTCCTGTGCTGCTGACTACCTGGTAAGACACACAACCCTTCAACAAACGTAATCCCCAACAATGCCCAGCATATGGCAAGAGATGCACAAAATGTAATAGAAAAAATTATTTTGCAAAGCAATGTCTATCCAAAACCAAGGCCGAATTTGTCCGACTTGTGGACAAAAATTACCTGAGTGACACTTTTCTTTGTGGGCATGGTGTCATGAAACAATGAGGAAGGGTATGATTTTTTGGGCATGTTGTCATGTACCAATGAGGAAGAGTACAGAAATAGAATGGAAAATGAAGGACTCTACTACAATGAAGGCAGATGGACTGCAACACTGTCAATAAACTAATGACAATAAGAATTGACACGGGTGCACAAGCAAATCTGATAAGCATGAATGAGATCAAAGCAATGAATGGACAGCCTAATATAGTCAAAAAAAGAGTGCCACTAAAATACTACAATGGAAAAGCCATAGAAATCAAACATCAATGCAGACTGCAATGGACTGTAAAGAACAAAGACTATTATGTACTGTTTTCTGTTGTAGCTGAGTTTCATTAATCACTGCTAGGTGGTGATGCCCGAAAGAAACTAAACTTGGTCAGGAGAGTATACAACATCAAATAGTAGCAGTAAGTACAAACGCAGTTGACTCAGTTGAGCAGCTATAAGCATGCTTACCTTATACCTACAAGATACAGTTGAACGAGTTTAAGCTCCACTTCGTGAATGCCTTAAGAAAGAACTGAACAGGATTTGGCAGTTACAAATTATCATGAAAGTCGAGGAACCGACAGAGTGAGTAAACTCGATGGTGTGTGTGGACAAAAAGAACAAAAACAAAGAGCTGAGTATATGTAAGGACTAAATTCCTTTAAACCAGAACATAAAACATGAGAGTTATCAGACTCCGAAGAGTGAGGAGATTGCAAGTAATATGACAGAACCTAAATACTTCTCAAAACTGGATGCAGCTCAGAGATTCTACTAAATAAAGTTTGATGACAAGAGCTCACAGTACTGCCCTTTAACACCCCTTTTGGCAGGTATCAATTCCTCGGAAGGCCATTTTGACTTATCTTGGCTTCTGATATCTTTCATCATGCCATGGACAAGATGTTATAGGGTATGGTAGGAGTCTGCTGCTATGTAGATTATGTAGTCGTCTGGAGCTCCACCGTAGAAGAAAAAAATGAATGACTAATAAAAGTGATCCAGAGAATACTTGAAAATGGACTAAAGCTAAACCATGAAAAACGTCAATTTGGAGTACTGGAGGTTACTTTCTTGGGAGACAAACTGTCCGCTCGAGTAAATGAGCCAGATGAGAAGAAGATAAAAGTTTTTTTACAGGCTATATCAATTGTCAGTGAAAACATCAGGGAGCTACTACATGACTCCAAATAGGTGAGGTGGACGCGAGACATGAGCAAGAGTGGAACATTGGACACCAGTACTTGCCTACCATGATTCCACCAAAAGACTGAAAATCTCCACAGATGCTTCAAAGGATGGACTGGGAATTGTCTTACTGCAAGTGGAGGGTGAATGTTGGAAGCCTGTTGCATATGCTTCTAGATCCATCACAAAGGCAGAAACCAAATATGCGCAAACAGAGAAAGAGTGCCTCGGTTTGGCATATGACCTACAAATATTTCACAGCTATGTTCATGTCCTTCCAACCTTCACAGTTGAGACAGATCATCATAAAAAGATGATCATAAAAAGAATCTGAACGAGATGTCGCCAAGGATTCTGCGCCTCATTGTGAAACTAGAAATTGATTTTGAGTTAATATACACTCCAGACAAGCATCTAGTTTTAGCAAATGCACTTTCACAAACACCAGAGCTAATTAAGATTAGTTAAACTGAAATAGAAATAGAAGAGCATGCAAATATGACAGTGCAGTTGCTACATGTATCTGATGCTAAATCAGAAAAAATAGAAGCAGAAAGAGCCAAAGATAAATAACAACAAACAGTGATAGAACACATTCAAAGTGGTTGGCCTAAAAGATCCTGCTCAAAATATTACCACTTCCGATCTGAACTGTCAAGTGTTCCTAATGGACTATTACGTAGGGACACAGTGTGAAAAAGCTCCAAAGGATACACAAAGACTCTTAGGCTCTGGCAAATGCAAAAGGAGGGTTAGAAACACTGTTTACTTGCCTGGCATCAACAACAACATTAAAAAACATGATTGGACAATATTGAACATGTAAATAGTACCAGAGCAAACAAGCAAGGGACGCTATATTGATTCCTGATCTTCCTACTGCACTGTGAAAAAAAGTAGGAACAGATTTTGTTAGTGACAATTAATACTCTAAATTTCCTGAAATTGCTTTACTCAAGTGCAACCACCAACACTGTCATTACTCATGTCAAATCGACTTTTTGCCAGTACTCTATGTTCTGTGCAAGTGGGATCATATAAATCTTGAATAAAAGTGCCCCAAAATGGAGCCATGAGGTACCCCACATGTGACATTTGCCTTGCTTTGAGTTCTGTTTAGCAAAGTACCAACCGAACCTGCTCCCTTTTCTAATATGCGGTTATCAGGATATTATCATCAACTATATCAAACGCAGCAGTTGAGAATTATAAGATCTAAATTAGAGTAGCTGACTCTCATCCTGGTTGATCAGCAGGGTGAATCATCTTGTTGGTGTGATACCTGTTTTTTACAAAATGGTCACCAATTCTGTTGATTTGAACAACTTTGAACAATGTCACTCCAGATTCTATGAAGGCAAAAACTGTAATTGAGCAGGAGATTCACAGTTTCAGATACTGAAGTTGCACTGCCTTAGAAAATAAAGCAACAATTGTGAGAATTGCCCTTTTTGGATGTGAGAGTGATTGTCCGCTCAGCGTTGAACAATTAAAGATCGTTAGTACAATTACATGTGGAAGTAAAGCTTAATTAGCGGTCCACAATTTATGTTAATATAAAAAAAATAGATTAGACTTAGATTATCATCTTGTGCTTTGTTATAAAGATTTCTAACAAATATAAAATGACAAATATAAAACGACATGTATGCTTTAAAAGCCTCAATATCAGCATCTCTCTGACAGCATGGTAGGAATATCCAAAAATGACAGGGCCTTCACTAATCCCATGCAGACGCACACCCATCTGGAACAACCCTGATATACTACAAAAAAATAATATGATAAACTTTCCAGATTGGAGGAGTAAAGGAACTGAATACCTGGAACATATATTTGAAGGAATTCAGTTCATCCCATTTAACATATTAATTATACAATATGGGATGGACAAGAATAAATTTTTAGAAAATCAACAAATTAAATCTATAATAAAAATAAATTTAGGCTTAAAAACGATGGGTTAAGGGCCTCCTAAACTGGTGAGTAGGTACCATCTCATTGCAGGTGCTCTCTCCTTTAAGGAGTGCACTCTGTTGGTGGGGCGGAGGATCTGTGGTAGGGGGTGGGGCGGATGTCTTATGTTTTCTGGGAGTTGTTCGAATGTTGGGGTGGGTGTAGGTTTTCCTCTGGGATGGACGTTGGTGGTTAGCCCAGTTCTGTCTGGGGGAGGGGGGTTGGAGGGGTCTGGATGGTTTGGCGGGCAGGCTGGCCAGGGTTGATCCCGGGGTAGACTGGTCTCAGCTTCTTGGTGGGTTTTGGTTTTGGCTCTGTGGGCTCTCTGCCTTTTGTGGGCTTTGGTGTGGGCTACTTCAGGCAGGGGTATGGGGGTCGGGCATATTCTTAGACCTGGATGATATGGGTCTTCTTCTCACAGAGGTGCACTTTTGCAGGGGGCTTTGTTTTTGGAGGGCTGGTGGGGGCGCACTTGCATGGTTTGGACTTTCTGCATGGCTTCTGCTTCGGGTGCTCATTGCTGCGTTCTGTCCTCTGCTGTTTGGCGTGCTGTGGTGTCGGGGTGGTGGTCTTGTGCATAGCGGCTCTGGCCTCCGTGTTTTGTCTGGCAGGGCAGGCGTTGCTGGGCTCGGTTGTCCCTATGGGGTATTGGACCTGGGAGTATAGAGTATGTATGGGGAGTGTGAGTGAGTGTACAATGTCTATTGTTGTTTGTCTTTACGTTGGGTGCGTGGGGGTGAGTATTTTTATATGTACGCATGAAGGTGGGAATGTGTGATTGTGATTGTGTGTGCCAGCTTTTTGTGTAAGGTTGGGTGTTGAGCTGCTCCCTCTCCTGGATCAGTATAGGCCACCATCGAATGTGGGGCCTATTCCCTCCCCGCCACACTACCTGCCTGTGGTTGGTATCTCTGCCCATCGGTGTACTTGTGGTTCTTGGTATCCGGGGCTGGGTGCTTTGGTTTGTACTAGCTCACTCCCGGTGGCTGCTTGCCGGGGCCTGGACCCCTGGGCTCGGTCGGGCCTCTGCTTGTGGAGTGATATGCCCCGGGGTCTCTGGGTCCATGGCTAGATCTGCTCGGGCATAGACGGCGGCTGGCAGGGCCTGTGGACTCGTCACTGCGGCTCCCTGAAGCTTCTGCGCTGTGGCTGCTGGGTGGTTCCCCTGTGATTCTCCCCTGCTCCTCTCTGGGGTAGTTATGGTAGTCCCGGTGGTGGTTCTCCTGGGGTTCCTGTGCTCTGGGGGGCCTTTGGATATCTGTGGCTTGGATCTCCTCTTTATCTGTCACGGGTCCAGGGGGGCAGGTCTGTGGGTCCTCACACTCACTATTGCATATTTTTATGGAGAAATCTTGTATGCCCAGGCGCGCTAACACTCAGACCTACAGGTGTTTAGATTCAGGTGTTAACAGATACAAAAAAGTTCTATATTGAGCCGCATTTACCACTAAATACATCTTGCATTCATAAGTACCGTGCACCTTTCGAAAAAAAGCTGGTAATATGAACGTTTCTGCAGGTGTAGAAGCAAACAGGGTGTAATCTTGAATTCTCTTCATCCTTCTTTCTTTCCTCCATTCTATTCTCCTCTCCCCTTTTCCTTTTTGCCCCCCTTTCTCTCTTTCGTGCTTCTTTTTCTTTTCCTTTCCATTTCTGTCTCCGTGTCCGTAACAATTGAAATAATCCCAAAGTTTCTAATAAAGTTTCTTTTTATGAATATCAAGTAGAGCTTTAAAGCATTAGCTGTAATGCTCCACTTGTGAAAGTAAATCTGTTGGGCTTTTTCTTGACACTCAGACAACAATTCTGAGCACTACTCTGCCGGACAGGACACGGTAAAAAAAAAAAAAAAAAGATTTCTAAGGTAGTTGAGAATGACCATGATCAAAACTCGCCCTTAATAGGTTTGTTTTCTGTTTTAATATCGGATTTTGGAACCTGATGACAAAAACATATCTATTTAACTGTATTTTAGATATAAATTAGTGTAGCACCTTAACATTATTTACATTATCTAGTTTTCTATCAAATTGAACAAAAAATTTTTAGGATGTTTATATTTTTTAAATGTATTTCATCACAGTTTATGCTCATTTGATAGTGACTGAATTCAACCATGGATTGGTTTATTTTTGGAGGAAGGGCACTTGTCACTTTTCAACCAATCAGAACAATTTGCACTTTGAACACATTGAAGACTTTGTGACTAAACCTTCATTTACTGTG
>JAHHUM010000601.1:841924-860046 GCA_036173005.1 Crenichthys baileyi
AGACAACAATTCTAAGTGCTATTCTGCCAGACAGGACACATTAAAAAAAAAAAAAATTATAAAATACCAAAAAATATATGCTGATTACTGAGGCTTGTGATGGTCTAATGTATTATTTGGCATATTTCATACATTTTTTCGATAATGTGCATTAATATCTGCATTATATCTGTTTCTGTTTTGGTAATAGCATTAGGCACTCTCCCTTTCTTCTTCTTTTATGATAAGCTTGGCCCTGTCTTTCAGTGTTTAACCTCGTCTCTCTCTACTGCTACTATAAAACTGCTACTAAGACTAACTGTATGTGCTCTCTTCCATCCTACGGACTTGAAAACTGGCTCAGAGCCTATCTGCTTAGCTGTGTTTCTCTCCAAGACGAAATTGGTAAAGAACCTATTACTGCCTTTAACCTTTTCATTTTCTTTAACATAGAAGGCACTCCTAGATTAGAGCTTTTCTGCTTTTTGTGTGAATGCCCTGTCTTCAAAAACTCCCAGTCAGTCATGGCAGATGGGCGTTCGCACTGAGCTAGGTTTTGGATCTGCTGGAGGTTTCTTCCAGTTAAAGGAGAGTTTTCCTTTTCATTGTCACCACATGCATGCTGAGCATGAGGGATTGCAGCCTCACACTGAGCAAAGTCAACAATGAAAGTGACTGTCCACTGTCACTACATGCTGCAAGTCGATGGCTCGATGCAATATGGTGGGTTTACTTAGAAAACATTTTAACCAATTTGAATAACACACTGATTTTGACTGCATTGTTTGCTAACTGGGGTTAATCGGAATGTATATTCTTGATTTGGAATCTGTATTATTCAATTTAAATTGACTTTTTTGGATTTGTAAAATGCCTTGAGATTATTTTTTGTGTGAATTGGTGCTATATAAACAAACTGAATTGAACAGAATCCCACCCCCATTCTGATGTCTGCTTTGAACTTCGACAAGACCTATTGACTACATCTAGATGCCCAAATGAATTTTTTGCCATTTGGCTGATTTACCATTTGTGTTAACTAGCAATTAAACAGGTGTCTCTAATAAAGTGACCAGTAAATTTATATTTGTGAATTCATGATACTTGGAATACAATTCCCAAAAACTCAACCAGATTTCAAACAGTAGCAATATAAATATTGAGATGGCGATGATATATTTGTAATTTAGTAAACAACTATATTATGGACCATCTTCCATTAGTTACTGTGGCTCTCAGGCAAACTAATAGAAGTTTGGGAGGCTGAGGGGACTGCTTGTATGGGCCATTGCAAATTAGAAGCCGTCATGGAGTCATTTTCTAGTTCTTAGCTGCATCCTGCTAAAGCCCGAGAGAGTTGTACCAGTATGGAGGTTACCTAGTTGGCGAGTACTAAAAACACAGAAGCATCATGACTGCCTTCCTATCAAAGAAGGTTTTCCAAATTTGCCATAATCCAGTAATGCTCTGATATGTTCAGAGGAGGATAATGGGCTATTATTCTTGTTTTAAAGTACTCTTTTTGCCAGTGTAACCAGTGTACTCTGTCTGTATCCCTTACTGACTTTACTGACTTATAACACTAGTGACTTCTTATTGTGTTGTGATTTGTTAAAGAAAGGGCCCAGACCACGTACTCTGCTGGTTGTTTTATAATGCAGGTTGCTGGCAGTTGCCTGCACAAGTGAAAATAACAAATTTCATTAACATGCAGTTCCTTCACACACACACACACACACACACACACACACGCACACACACACCAGTCAACAGTCCCCTGCTAGCAGACAACACAAGAAGAAACATTATAACTGTAGTAGAACAATGTCTGCTCTAAACTAGTGGACATAGTACTGTAGGCAATAGCCAAATGACTACTAAAAGTGTGTTTTAACACAGATAAACATTCACATCTACATATGGTCACATTACATTCAGTACATAACAAAACCTGTTTAACCAGGACTAAAGAAAGTATCCTGCCTCTTCTCCAGCAGCCTAGCCCCAACTGAGCACAGTAGATCGCTGACATCATTGCATCAATCTACAGTACAGTTATTAATGTTAAACATAACAAGTCACTAATAATGCAATATGGCTCTTTAAAGAGAACCAAATCTTCAGGATCCGTTCACTTTAAAGAGTCAGTGACTGCAAAGGAACTGTTGAAATGATCCATTCTTGAAATTGTACACATTTCAAAGAACAAGACATATTATCTCTAATAGGGTGTTAAATATATTCATTTTTGGAAACCTGGCATGCGTGGGTGAAATTGGCAAAAAATTTGAAATTTACAAAAATTCAAAATATAAATGCCAAATAGCCATGTAATTCTTTACTACAGCTGTTGTGTATATTAATAGCATCTTCATGCTATTTTTAATATAGAAACAAGATAAAGAAAGCAAAATGTAACAGAATAGAAGAGAAAAAAGTGCACTTAAGTTGCTTTGGCAGAAACAAAAATCACCTCCTGCACCATTAAATATAACAACTAAGGCAACGCACTAATGGCAAACACTTAACTGTAAGCATTTACCAAACAAAGTGTGAAAACATTCAAACAAAAAAATAGCCCTGAAAAAAGGCAGCATCTTGTTTTAAGATTTCTTCTGTTTTACCATCTGACAAATTTGCATTGAGGAAGAAGAGTTTCGTCCTCCTCCTCTGTCCCACTGCATGCAGCCTGCGTCAGTGTCGCAGCTAGGTTGCACAATGCCCCAAACAGTGGAAATTGAGCATGTGCTGTGTGTGCTCTTACAACCCTTAAAAGCAAGCAAAATGGTAAAAATAGTGATGTTACGTTCAAGAATAATCTGATTCTTTTGAATGGCTCTTTACCTCAAACGTTTGCACTAGAGGTTCAGTCAGGGAGACCCGTTTATGTTTTTTACTACTTTGCTTGCTTAAATTGTTACACCAGCATGTAACAGATCTACAATACCTTATACCTCACAAGGTTGTATATAAGAAACTGTATGCAGGACAAGAATCTGGCACCTCTATGCCTCCATGGATGTCAGCAGGCTGGACAAAAAAAGGAAACACTATCAACCCTGAGGCAGGGCTAAATTTAGACAAGCCAAACAAGAGCAGAATATGAGCCATGAGCTGTGGGATAGTTCCTCCCCACCTAAACCTCCAAAACAGAACACAAATCCAAAGTATAAATATTTCAAAACACAGTGAGCTTTACTGTTCACCTCATTAGATCCCAAAATTCTGAAGAGAATATTTGATGTTCATCCGAATGTGACATGAGAAATTTATTTCAGTATTTGTGAATCAAGAATTTGGGTTCGACTCCCGGCCTGGTTGTTTCTCTTGTGTTGCCTTGCAGGAACTGCCGACCTGTCCAGGGTGTACCTGCCTCTTGCCCGTGGACTGCTGGAGATAGGCACCAACTTCCCCATTACCCAGTATGGAAGGATCAGGTACAGAAAAAGGGTGGATGTTAGTGTTGCTTTTGTTTAATTCAATGTACAAAGTCTGACTGTTGAATGTTGTAACAGGTACCTTAAATGTAGGGTTTATAAACAGATACATTAACTGTGAAAAGAAGATGTGTCTGTACAGATTGTCTAGGGTGGGCAGAACCCAGACCGCTTTTGACGTATAGGCTGACTGGGTGAGACAAAGGACAGGGATGGGGATCGAGGAGGTCTTGGGATTAGACTTGTTTGCTGGCCTGAGACCCTTTTTTATTAAGTCAAAATTAAAAAGGGGGGCAAAGGATGGACAAAGGGGGGTTTTCACTGATGTCACTTTGAATCCGCCATCTTGGGTGTCTCCGTACTGCTTCACGCTTTTCACAACATTGCAACACTGCATACTTTTACAACAATGGATAAGTATCTAGAATCGTTACAGCCTCCTTATAAGGCAATGTACCTCAAGAAGATGTGACCATAAACAAGGTGGATCCATATTTTGCTTTGTTTAGCACAAATCTGGACGACTGGCCTCACATAATTTTAAGACAAGTAAGTATGCAACTATTTTTTCATTGCCACAACATAGGCAAAAATTAATGGGAAGTTCACTGGGGCGGTTCGCAGCCGAGTGTGAAGCGGCTGGGATGAAGATCAGCTCCTCCAAGTCCGAGGCCATGGTTCTCGACCAGAAAAGGGTGGCTTGTCCTCTTCAGGTTGGAGGGGAGTTCCTGCCTCAGGTGGAGGAGTTCAAGTATCTCGGGGTCTTGTTCACGAGTGAGGGAAGAATGGAGCGGGAGATCGACAGACGGATCGGTGCGGCTGCCGCAGTAATGGGGGCACTGTGCCGGTCCGTTGTGGTGAAGAGAGAGCTGAGCCAAAAGCGAAGCTCTCGATTTACCGGTCGGTCTACGTTCCTACCCTCACCTATGGCCGTGAACTTTGGGTCATGACTGAAAGAACGAGATCCCGGATACAAGCGGCTGAAATGAGCTTCCTCTGTAGGGTGGCCGGGCACTCCCTTAGAGATAGGGTGAGGAGCTGGGCCATCCGGGAGGGGCTCGGAGTAGAGCCGCTGGGCCATCCGGGAGGGGCTCGGAGTAGTGTCGCTGCTCTTTCACATCGAGAGGAGCCAGTTGAGGGGCTCGGGCATCTATACCGGATGCCACCTGGACGCCTTCCTCGGGAGGTGTTCCAGGCACGTCCCACCGGGAGGAGGCCCAGGGGACGGCCCAGGACATGCTGGAGGGACTAGGTCTCTCGGCTGGCCTGGGAACGCCTTGGGCTCCCCCCGGAGGAGCTGGAGAAGGTGTCTAGGGAGAGGGACGTCTGGGTGTCTGTGCTGAGTCTGCTGCACCCGCGACCCGGTCCCGGATAAAGCGGAAGACGACGACGGCTTCTGCTCAGGGTGGGGAGAAGGGCTCCTGTAGAAAGTCAGGTTTTTTAAACCATTCCATAATGCAGAAGTGTCTCTATCTGAAAAGCTTTCCTTTAGATTGTTACTGTAGCCTCTCTTTGCAGCTTCAATCTCCTAGGTCAGTTTGTAACCTGGCGTTCACCATTGCTGTGAGCCACTTCCTTATCCCTGCACAGCTGACTGAGATGGATCAGAGAGTGATTCATCCATGCCATCACCAAGCAGCCGTGGTGACAGCAAGATATGCATTCTTTAAGGCCGTGTAGCAATGGTCCAGAGTGTTTTTATCTCTGGTGGGACACTCCAAATACAGACTTGCTGTCTGTATTTGGGAAGTTCATTAAAGAGGTTTCCACTGTTAAAATCCCCAAGAACAATGATGAGAGAGTCTGGATGGGTTTTTTTTCCACGTTTGTTATCAGCTCAGACAGTTGTTTTTCAGCATTTGATGTGGAGGTATATCCACCAACCAGTACAAATGAAGAGAACTCTCTCGGTGGATAAAACAGTTTACAGGTCAGGACTACATGTCTGCTTCAACACTTAGGTATACCTGCACCAACCTTTGTTTATATAAAAGCAGATTCCACCTCCTTGCTTCTTTCCCGATAAATCCGCCTTGCGCTCTGCTCTAAACAGCTGAAAGCCTAGTATCAGAAGTGCACAGTTGGTAGTGTTCTCACTCTGCCAGGTTTTGGTAAAGCAGAGTGTGGCAGATCTGTGGATGTCTAGGTTTTTACAGCTGAGGAGAAGCAGTTTGTCCATCTTGTTGTCCAGGGAACGCACATTTGCCAGGTGGACCGAAGGCAAGGGTGCACGTAGTCCCAGCTTCACAAGCATACCGTCTCTCTTCCCTGTCTGCCGCCTTTTTGCTATACAATTATTAATCGATTAATCAAAAAAAACAATCGACAGATTAAACGATTATCAAAATAATTATTAGTTGCAGCACTAGTGTCATATTTCACTGATTCAGCAACCTGTAAAACCATCCTCAGCCGCAATAACAGTAATGTTCTTCTTCATGCCAAACCAGTCTCTTACAAAACTAAAGAATTTTTGATTACTAATCTTTATATTATTCTGTTAATTGATCCTTGCAGGTAAGGACCCACCTTATCCTTTAAATCAGTCTGAGGACTGGACCCCTTGAATCTGTTCTTTTTTCAACCATTCTGTAGTAAATTTTGATAATTTTTCTTTTAATGACCCGATTTGGACTGAGATTCCACTGTCAGACAGATGGCCTCACATTTGACTCTAGAACACTATGCCATACAGATGCTATTTAGCTGCAGCAGGGTGACATGTAAATGTATTAAACTTGCTGGCTTTACAGTGCAGTTAAATAACACACCACAGTACATCACCACTATAACTTACTCATTTATGATGATCAAGACTTTGAAGTCTCTCCAACTTTCCCTTTTGCTCACAGCAACTGTATTTGATGTCCTAGCTGGTGTTAACAGGTGAACATTTATTTGTGTCAACTGGTAACAGACATCTAGTAGCATTTCTAGTTGCTGCTTATTTACCACAGATGTTGCTTAAACTGGAGGACAAACGTTTGATGCCCTATTTATTGCTTTCCGGTTACAGCAGATCAGCCTCGATAATCTGTTTCAACAATGAGTTATCTTAGTTAAGAAAGGTGTTATAATGTTCTGAAAACACCACGCCTAAAATTCTCATAGCTGTAGCATGTTTGAAACATACAGTATATATATCCCACTCAAAACATGCAAAAATATCTGTATCTGTGTTCACGTCTGAGACACTTTTCTGATGTGTGGATCTACGTATAACTCATAACATATTTTAGTGTGTCCCTGTTAATCATGTGCTGACAAAACGTACAGGAAAAAAATTTTGAAACTTTGTTTTTAAAGTTGTAAAACTAAAATGACTAGTGTTTATGTGGCATTTGTGCATCTCTCTTGCAACGAAAGTCTAAGCTCAACCCCTCTGAGCTCAGGGCTCAAGTGACTTAATCACTGACCCTGAGGAGTCGCACCAGCCTCTCATTAGGCACTCCTGATACAGACTATCAAAAATGCAGTGGTTGGGCCAACAGATCCACTACTACTACCAAAAATATACTGTATTAGGTCATCCTAACTCCAGTGTTCAAGGCTTTACAGGAGCCTTACACTCCTTTCTTAGGGAGTTACACGGTTTTTCTCAAAATGCCTCTTAATTTGTGGATTAGTTCTAATGATATAAATGACTCGGTCTTGGATGTTAAAGTGTTCTATTTCAGATAAGGCAGTTATTTCAGTTTAGGATCTGGTGAGGTTTAGATGTTTTTTTTTTCATGTTTAGAAACATCAAATTGTGAGTTTACTCACTTGATACATGACTGTATTTTTTTATTGTTGGTCAAAACATGAAAGAGCAACATTGGTTTAGGTGTTGTCGTGGTGCTTTTACTTTTTCTATCAGGCAAAATGCAGAAACAATTTGATTATGAGACAGTTTTTAGTCATGGGGGGTCCTGGAGTGTCTGTGAATTAGGTGCCAAAGAAAAGCCTTGGTGTATTATATCACAGTAATGTGAACTTTATTTAGCCTGCATTGAAGTAATGCCTTGGCTTACTTTTTGACATTTCACCTAAGGTTTTAACATTTTCTATAGAGTAGCTGTTCTCATGTATGACTAATATGTAAATGAAATAGGAATTTGATTGTGTGTTAATCTACAAAGTTATGTGGTCTGTGTGAGAATAAAGTGCCTAATAATTCACCTTGAAGAATACAGTGAAATAATTGGCAATGCGATTTAGATGTGTGTCAAAAGTTGGCTTTATCACACTTTTGATTTTTTTCAGAGAAAGGCTCAGTGAGCGAATGTTTCTGTAGTGTAGTGGTTATCACATTTGATAACCACTACACAAAAGACAGCTCAGGTTAAGTAGATTGGAAAAAAGGTAGAAAGGCAAGGCTGAGATGGTGTTGAATATGGAGCTGCCAAGGAGAAGTGTTGGAATATTTTTAATTAGCATCCATGTGTTTATTGAGTTTAACAGTTATTAGAGGAATGGGTAATTCTTTTCAGGTTGAAGGTGAAGAGGAGTCGAATTGCAGCCCATAATGTAAGTCCTGGTGACCTCTGGGTATTGCAAGGGGTTCTACTGTGTCCAGGACATCCTCAGGGGAGGATGGAGATGAAATATGGGTCCATCTGCTCCTAAACTAGATGTTTGTTCAACTGGATCTAATGTTGTGACCATATAAGGAGTAGTTGTTTGCCAAAGAATGCAGGCCTGGGCTATATCAGGAAGCACTGGGTGTGCTTGATTTTGGGACTTTCTCTTATTAATTGTTGCCACACCCCCTAGTGTATGCTAGTATAAGTGAACTGTGTGGACTCTACTCTTTATCCTTTGTGGTTCCGGGCAAGTTGACTGCGTTCAGTGGATTGAAAAGGTCACTGTATGCACACAATGTTAATTACTTTTTTCTGATCCATTATACATAGTTTGAATGGTTACATTTAATTATCTTGTGATTCTTTTGCTAACTACCAGTCTTGCTTCCAGAATATAAGGGAGGAGAGGTGAGGGGTTTTCTCCAACAGAAGGAAAAACAGAAAACAGATTAAATTCCTGGATGTAATAAAAAAAGGATACTTGAAATAGGGGAAATAGAAAGAAGGCAGATGATGAGCTGTGGTGACTCCTAAAGAAACCAGTCCAGAAGAGAAGGGGAAGATCCTCCTAGTTTCAGTATTAAGGTGTCTAAAAGCTTTAGATGCAACCAATGACCTTAACTCACCTGCAGGTTGGCACAGGTGGCGAACATACAGGCAGTGTCCATGGGCTTGATGGCCTTCCCGTGTATTGAAGGAGCCAGTTTGGAGATGATGGGCGGCTGAGCAGGAGGCAGGAAAGTGGATGGTTGCTCGGTTACAGGAGCGGCTCCTTCAGATCCGTAACCAAATGACAGGATGGCATTTTCTGAGAGGGCAAAAAGAGAGAGTAAATATGTGAAAGGTGCTCAGAAAGTGTTGGAGGTACTATACACCCAGATTTATACCACAAATATTCTTTCATCACTTCTTGTTCATGCTAAAAGCCACATCACTGTAAAAACAAAATTACTGTTTGCTCTCCAAGATAGTCACTGGTTCACTTCCAGCCACTATTTCACCCACAAACACCCATCAGTAAGCTTTCATTAGAAATTATTTTTAGACAAAATACACGAAAATCCTAATTAGTATAGATTTAAACTTTTTAACCATTCACTAGATGGAAATGAACAGTAGTCCAAGTGTGCACGGACTAATGATGTGGAGATTAATGGAAATTAATGCAAATTTGCTACTCGGATTAAATCAAATGAAAGAGATTCTCTGACATCTCACAACATTAAAAGGTTTACATTTCCAGTCTGCAGTTTTTCTCTGGAATACATCCAGAATGTCCTTGAAGATGGTTCCTTAAAATCCTTAGCTGGAAATATGAGACACTAACAGCAAAAACTAAACTTAAACAAATAATGAGGGTTTTTTTATTATTATTCACGCACGTTAGATTTAGACATAAAGATCATTACTAACTTATATGAACTCAATTTTGGTTATCCACACAGACATCAAATCAGCACATTTTATGTAATATGTGGTTTCCAAGCTTAACCAAGGTGCAGAATGAAACCGCCGGGGCGGCTTGGTGAATAAAAGAATTTTAATGAAAATGAAAAAGCAAAAAACTCACAGCATGGCACAATGAAAACAGGACATGAAGTGAGAAAACAAAAAGGCGAATACCTACAGCTTGACATGAAGAGATCTAAACAGCGAGCATGGATAAAATAAGGTGTGGAAACAGGCATTGCAATAGAACAGAAACAATCCAGCAGTAAAACAATGATTAACTGAAGCTTTAAAAGCGGGGGAACACAAATGAAAAGCAAAACCCAAACACCCAATTGTGACATAATATTAGGAAAACCTAATAAAACCTAAACAACACTAAATTAAATTTGTCTATCATACAAACAAGTTGTGGTAGAGTTATATTTCCTCTGCATTTATACATTTGGCCTCACAAAAATTAGATCACTTTAGGAAAAGGATATCTGGTTGGCTTAATGAAATATAAATTAATCTGCTCTGTTTTGCACAACCAAGATGTATAAAAAACCATCGCTGAATTCACATATTGAAACTCGAACCGATGGGCTACGTCAGCAGGTACCAGTCCTGCCAGTTATAACCAGGAGAGGGAGGTTGTGATTCATGCAGGCCCACCAAAATTAACAATAACTGAATGGAAATATGTTGCCCAGGATGATGATTTAATCTCAGCTGCTGCACCTAGATGGTAGAGTCAGAGTTTGGTGTAACCAAAATGAAGCTAGGATCCATCCTGTTTGGTATCACTACTTCAGGCTGCTGCTGTTGGTGTATTAATATGGGGGAAATTTTCTTGGCACACTTTGGATCCCATAATGCCAAATGAGAATTCTTTATACATCAGAGCCTACAAGGGTATTGTTGCTGTCAGCAGGATATAAACCATGTCACAAATGTCAAATCATCTAACGGCAAACAAAGCTCCAGCCAGTGATACACAGGATATTGAATGTATATAGTATCTATGACATGTAGTACATGAATTCATACATGAACTAGAATCAAACTCACTGAGCTGCAACAGATACACTACCAAGCACATGGTGTAAATTTATTCCTTCAGTTAATTTAAGCCTTTGAATCCAAAGGCTGGTGTACATTATACTGTCTGACCTACTTTGAAGTGCTCAGTGAAAGATTAATGATAATAATCCCCTGAGATAAATTTAACGTTGCATTGGAACATATTTCTCTGAAGCACCAGACATGTTCATGTGATAATAGAACAGAATACATTAGAAATAATCTTTATTGTCCCACAGTGGGGAAATTCAGGTATGTCAACAGCAAAGTGAAAGGCAAATGGAGGCATGCAGATACAACACATAGTAAAAACAAAAAACATAAAACCAAAAAAATAAGAATAGGAGACTGTACAGTTAGGGAAAATGGCACAATTCGATTAAATGACATGTGTGACTTAACAAAATGTAGATGTATGTTTGAGCATAAAAAACAACAGACTATTTACAAGAATTGAAAAAAACTCTGTAAATAACAGCAGGGATCTAAACACAGAGTTTGTTGGGAGCAGGAATGATTATAAAGTCTAACAGCTGCTGGGAGGAATATATATAGCAGAGTCAACAGAGAACCTAGATGGCAGCCTGGTGGGTTGATGGAGAAGTCAGCAGTTCCCTCTGGGTCCCTTGTACTGCAGACCAGCCAAAGACACAGCCCTGTGTCCTCACATACTGCGCGCGGCAAGTGAGGTAGTTCAGTACTCCAGACAGCTCCAGCCTGTCCCTCAGAAGCCCAGACTGGATGGTATTAAAGGCACAGGAGAAATCAAGAACTTGATCCTCACAGTGCTTTCAGGCTTCTCCAGGTGGGTGGGCTCAGTGCAGGAGGTATATGAATGCATCATCCACCCCAATGCCAGGCTGTTACGAACTGAAGCTGATCTAGCAGAAACCTCACCGGGGGCAAAGATATTAAGGACCAACCTCTCAAGGGTTTTCATCAGATGTGAGGTTAGTGATAGCAGCCTGTAGTGGCTGAGGTCCTTCGAATGTGTGAGGTTTTGGCACTAGTACCACACAGGAGGTCTTCCACAGCTATGGTACTTTCCCCAGCTTTAGGCTCATGTTGAACATGTATCCCATTGCTGTTATTATTATTATTATTATATAATTTATTATTAATATTTTATTCAATGATAATTCAGTCTGTTAAGCGTTGTCCTGTGAATACCAGCCCAATAAGGTGGTGGTATAGTGGACAATAGTGAAAGGGGTGAGCCAAGCTCAAAACTTTGCACACACATGGAATAAATTCACACAATTTTTTAAAATAAAATTATTTATTAACCAAAACAAATCAACTAAAAGTCAAACATATTTTAGCCAACAACCTCTTTACTATCCTAAAAGAATTCAACTAAAATCGAGTAAAATTGAAAGAATAAGGAAAAGCACTATCAACAATATGAACGAGTGTCAGGATCTGTCTTTAGGTTTGTGTTTATTTACTTTTTGCTCAGCCAGGTGCTTTTCTGTTCATTTCTGGTTCTTTAGATTCCTTCTGGGTAGTTTTGTTGTTTTTCTGTGTTATGGTGTAAGATACGTTTAGTCATATTCTGATAGATCTGGTTCTTGTTTATGTTCTTAGTATAGTTGTTGTTTTCTTTTATTCTGGTCACCTCCATGCTCTCTTGCTCATTTGTATTAATTAGTCACTCCCTCCGTCTCCCTGCAGCCCTGGTCTACACCTGTGTCATATTGCTCCTGATTCTGAATCTGAAACTCCTGAAGTTTGCAGATGACACCACTGTCATTGGTCTGATCCAGGACGGTGATAAGTCTGCATACAGACAGGAGGTGGATCGGCTGGTACACTGGTGTTGTCAGAACTACCTTTAACTCAACCCACTCAAGACTGTGGAAATGGTGGTGGACTTTCGGAGAACACCACCCCCACAAACCCCCCTCACCATCCTCAACAACACCGTGGCAGCTGTGGACCACTTCAGGTTCTTAGGAACCACCATCTCTGGGGACCTGAGATGGTCCTCACACATAGACACTGTTCGGAAGAAGGCCCAGCAGAGACTGTACTTCCTGAGGCAACTCAAGAAGTACAACCTTCCATGGGAGCTGCTGGCCATTTTCTTCACTGCCATCATTCAGTTTGTCCTGTCTTCATCCATCTCAGTGTGGTATGGCTCCTCCACAAAACATGAAAGGTCCAGACTGCAACGAATAATCAGGTATGCAGAGAGAATACTCAGGGATGACCTTCCCTCCATCCAGGACTTATACAGGTCTAGGGTCAGGAAAAGAGCTGCTAAAATATCTGCAGACCCCACACACCCTGCAGGCCGTCGCTACAGAGCACTGTTTACTAAAACCAGACGCCACAGAGACAGTTTCTTCCCCGAAAGCGGTTTCTCTGATGAACATTTAATAGAGTACCAAACAACTGCATACTGAAGTTGCAAATGCACCTTTGTATATGTGTGTATTTGTATGTATTTAAGGACATAAAGATATATGCATAAATATATCTTATAATGCATATAAAAAAAAAAAACCCGCAGAAGTGTACCGGAGTCAAATTCCTTGTTTGTCTGTACGAACTCTCCGAGTTCATGGTTCTCACTTCACTTCCCTCAGTTATAAGCTCTCTGGTTTCCATTGTTCTCCACTGGCTCCTTCTGTTAACACCCTGTTGTCATCCTGACATCAAGCCTGTTGTTCTATCCAGTCCTGTTTGCCTTCCTGCCTGTTCCCTGATTTTCGTGTGGCTTATGTTTTTCACCTGCCTGAGTTCCTGTGCCTGGTCAGCTGTAAGTTTGTTTATTTTCTATTAAACCTTTCGAACAACTCCACTCATCCTGCTAACTAAAAACTCAGCATGACAACAAGTGAATCATAGATGGTTACAAACCATGACCAATAAAATTATGCAACATTACTATTCAATTACCATTAATTGTATAACTTCAAACCACAATTCACACTGCAACATCAGAAAAATTAAATAACATTTCAAAGAATGATTTGCTGAATAAACCAACCTTCTAGGTGACTAATTCTCAATGGTGCTTAGCTGTCTTTATTTAGTACAATGATATTTAAGGAGATATTATTAAGGCAATATTAGATTAGACTAGATTTTTGGTCCTGCGGGGGAGTGACCCCATATGCAGTTCTTTCTGGTGCCTCCCGTGACATCTGCCTAGCTCTGTACTAGCATTTGGCCAGTGTTGGGGGGTAAAGGAATACATGTACTGCCGTTACGTATTAAGAATACTAATTATAAGTAACTGTATTCTGTTGCAGTTACTATTTCAAACCTGGGTATTTAGAATACAATTACTTTTGTAATACCAATTAAATACTTGTGTTTTCCACTCCCACCCAAAAAAAGGCAAATAAATAAATAAATGTTTTTAGCAGTCGGAGTCTACGTGTTGCGTGTGCTGTCCCATAAATAACCAACTATAAGATCACTCCGGCTACACGGAAATACAAGCCAGAGACAACAACCCTCGGTCAAACACAAATAAATACCATTCCGCTGCCTAAAACACTATTCTCAGAGTAGCTAGCACTATGCAGGCATTTACGTATGTCTTCAGGTATGGATTCAGAACAGAAGCTGGAGTGGTTGGAATCACAACCACAGCCGAATCAAACCAACTCAGTCAGTCAGTCATTTTCTATACCGCTTCTTCCATAGTGGGTCACTGGGAAGCTGGTGCCTATCTCCAGCAGTCTATGGGTGGGAGGCGAGGTACACCCTGGACAAGTCGCCAGTCCATCGCAGGGCAACACACAAACATCCATGCAAACACTCATTCATACCTCAGGGCAATTTAGAGTGACCAATTAACCTAACAAGCATGTCTTTGGACTGTGGGAGGAAGCCGGAGTACCCGGTGAGAACCCAGGCATCCATGGGAAGAACATGCAAACTCCATGCAGAAAGACCCCCAGCCAGGAGTCAAACTCAGGACCTTCTTGCTGCAAGGCAACAGTGCAACCAACTGCGCCACCGTGCAGCCCCCAACATAACTCTAGTAATGAAATAAAGCGTTCACGTCCTGGAAATTTAAGTATTTTTCTTACTCTTTAGAAGGAGAGGGGTGAGCGAAACCTAACCGTGCAGGTGTAATCTTTGTCTGCCTACTAGCCGCATCCAAAGACTCCACATCTAATCTGAAGATACACCTTAAAGTAAGTTATTTTATTACCTCTGTGTGTCGCCTCTAGTTTTGTTTATTAGCTCACTATTTTATATTTTCAGGGGTGGGGGGTTGAGTTTTAGCTTGCTTTTAGTTGTGAAGATTCCTTTGAAATTTTTGGGGTTAAACAATAAAAGTTTTCCTTGGATGCAATGAAGTAACTTGACAAAAGTGTTTAGTAATTTTACAAAGAAAAGGGGCACATAGCCCACACTTGGGTGTGCTGTGTCGTTTAAACAGCAGCAGGGGAAATGGTCCCACCCGAATTTATTTGCAAATAAGTTAATTGCACACGGGGCACTAAATAATCAACTTTTACCTTAGGTATATCAATAAAATGTCTGTAAAGAGATATTAATGCTGAAAAAAAATATTACCACCTTGGTTTTCCCCTGGAAACTCAGGGGGCTTCTAAGCAAATTGTTTTAAACAATATTTTAGACATCCATTTACCCTATTTTAATATTTTAAAAATGACTGCCTGGCCTTTTTGAGGGCTAACTGGGCATTTATACATATGAATTATAAATTTCTCCAACTTGCGAGATTCATTCACAATTTAAAAATCCAGGGCAATGCAGTGCAACTGTGATGATAATAGAATAAATTTTTTGTAAAGCTTTCTTTTGAATTGGAGGGATGGATCTGAATTAGAGGACAAAATGATGGGTAGATGCATTAAAATTTGCTATTTTTAGCTGTTTTGAGGCAGATCAAGCTGAAGAACTTTTTTTTTTTTGCCCCCTCAACATCTCTGTGCTGCACATACTCTTAAATCTTGTTGTAACTAAACCGGGACAAAAGTAGCATCAAAAGGTGTTCAACCTACCAAAGTGCCATGCCCCAAAGTGCAGCCATTGGAACAAAGCCCACCGCTCTCCGGTGCGGGGTGATGGCATTGAAAAATTGTCAGATGAGAGCCTGGCGCCATCAGTGACAAGGTAGAGCTCAGATACCATGCAATTGAAAAAATGAGAGCCTCATGAAAATTTTAGCTGGGGACATCTCCCCGCCCCTCAGTGTTTCAAACCAGCACAAGGTTGATTTTTAAAGAGTAAAACCCCCTACCTACAACCACTTGTCACTCCATAAATTTTTCTCCAAGGGAAAAGAATGCTTCTTTGGTTAACGGGCCCACCATCAAAAGCCTGAAAGTAAAACAATCTAAAAAACGAACAGGCTCAGTTTTACTTCTCCTACTCGTGCTTAATAAAACCCATTGACACTTGATTTGGGGGGGGTTTTGGTTGTCATGAAGCAAAAAGGCAGCATCCACTATTCCCAAAAATTTTCCGTTCTGGACTTTTTGGTTGTGGAAAGAAAAAATGAAAAAAAAATTGACCAAAAAGTTTTTTTAAATCAACTCAAAAGGCCCCATGGCGGCCCCCGTCACCCAATTGAAAAATACCTCAAATGGAAGAGATCTTCTTGAAGATGATGAACTTCTTCACTTTTGGAAACGGTGCAACTATTCAACGTGAAAAAGTAGCTACTACTAGTTTTCCTTTTAAATTTAAATTCTTTTGTTTTCTTTACATTCATAAAATACCACTTTCAGCATTCTGCAAATGTTTGCAATATTGTTCTTGGGTAAGAGGTTTTAATCAGCATGAACATGTAGGTTACATGTAGAATGTTTCACTTGCAGTATTTTTGGTTTAGTTTTTGTATTATATTTTCTGGCATATCTTTTATCTATTTATTTATTTTATCTTGTGAATTAAAAAAGTTAAATAGAAATGCAGATTTGTTTTTAAAAGATTCAATGTTAAAGTTGCTGCTATGTTCAAGCATTTGGTCATTTTATTACAGAAACAGAAATATAATCTGTTAACATTCAAAAATAAACAAAAATAATTTTAAATTAGTTGGTACTGTTTTATTTATTTTTCCAAGTCAGTAATGTTTAGCATTAATATGCTTTGTTTTCCTGCAGGAATAGCTTCCAATGCATAATGTGACAGTTTTTAAGGGGAAGTACTCCAAGTATTTAGAATACAGTACCAGGATTAAGTAATGTAACAGAATATGTTACAAAATACATTTTAAAAACAGGTATTCAGAATTCTGTAACTAAATACATTTAGAAAGTATTCTCCCCAACACTCCGCTTAGCCAGGACTGTGGGAGGTTTAAGGAAATATTATTTTGAATTAGAACTAACTCTTTCTGGATAAATGATTCCTAATGGTGTTTAATCAGCTGTCACATTTAGTAAAATAATATTTAGGGAAATATTATTTTACTAACAACCTTTCTGAAAAAAGGATTCTTAATGGTGGCAAGTCACGTGCTTAGCCTTAGCAATTAGTGGTTGGCGCTAACAAAAGGAGAGCCTATAGCCTGTTAACACTTTTTAAAAATCAAACATGTACCTTTAAAGTACCATTAATAAAAGGATCAAAATGCATAAGCGTTATGGCTGATTTGTGTTTAAAAACCACCTTTTAAATAAAGAACACAGAACACATCATTAGTTGAGCAGCTAGTCTGCTAGCACTTAGATAACTGAGTTTTATCAACACAAACAAAAAGCAAACATCATAGAATAAACATTATTCAGATTATTTCATTCTAAACTAATTTTCTCTGCCCAAACACCACCTCTTACATAAACCATGCTGGAGAAAAGATGTCCTGGGCTATGAGTTGAGGGAAGCAAAACTGTCCCAGTAATCCACAAGTGGGAATTAACAAAAGGGACTAGGCATTGCACTGGGCTGGACTGGACGACAAAGGCAGTTGTGGCTCCTTCAGTGGCCATGGTGTGGCAGGTATCTAGTTACCTGAACGTGCACTGAGAAAGGCGTGCGGTGCTGCGGTCCCGTTGTCCTCTGTCGGGCCGGGGAAAACTGCTTCACTTCGAGGCGTCTCTTGGGAGCTTCTGTAGCTTCTGCAGGCCTCTCAGGAAAGTCAAGCCACACTTGTCTTATTACTCCCTTTATTATTAAATGCTGATTATTTAGAACAGCAGATCATTACTCAACTTTGTTGCATACAATCTGTGTGATCGTAGTCACTTTTGGATACATGTTGAAGAGATTTGTCCGCTTGCCGGCAAGGAGACATTCACGTGTTGTGGTCCTCTATTAGCTACGGTGCACAGCTAGAATGAGTGAGGAGATTCGAAGGTGTCTTTGGGTCATAGATTCCAGCTCTGACTCCTCCTCTTCCTGGGCTGTGTTAGGAAGCAGGTTAATGTGATTTATTTTTAAAGTTCCAAAAAAATTCATAATGGCCTTTAATGTTGTAACCCATGGCTGTGGTCCCAATACCATAATGCCACACAAATGATCTGCAGATCTGCACAGCACCTCAGAAGCATGGGGCTGACGCCATCCAGGCCTGCAACCTTTGGTAAATTGATCTTTTGCAGATTGTCTCTCACCTGAAGTATAGAAAGGGACATGATGGTGGTGGGAGTATGGGGACTGTAAAATAGAGTCCTCTGATGCGGAGTAG
>JAHHUM010000601.1:861045-877667 GCA_036173005.1 Crenichthys baileyi
AAACTGCGGCAGACCCCCGATCCCCCGTGTTTCCCCCGCTCCATTTTCCCTAAATCGTGAACAAGCCCCAGATATCGAACCCTCCATTTGAGGCAGGAATTTCCCCTCCAACCCGAAGGGGAAAAGCCCCCCTTTCCGGTTGAGTACCAGGGCCTCTGATTGGAGATTACCCTCGCCCAGCCGTTTCATCCCTTCGGGGAACCGCCCCAGGCATGCGTAGGTCTTGGTAGAGGGGGCCAGCAGGGCCCACGTCTCTGCAAAAAGAAGAGACGAATCCTGGTCCCAAACCAGACCCCTCCGGGCCCTTGGCTGCGTTAGAAATACTGCCAAAAAAGTATGAACGGCCCGGTGAAAAAGGGGGCCCCTGCCGGGGGTAACATCCCACCGGGAACAGGTCGACTTAGTGCCGGAAATGCGGCCCCAAACCCCCTCCCTCCGCTCGTACGGGGCCGGGATGGCCCCAAAAAGGGGGCCCCCCGATTCCAACTCCGGGGCCCCCCCAAAGGCTCACGGGGACACAGTCAAAATGCTTTCCAGGTCCAAAAAAAAACCCGGGGGAAAAATCCCATACCCCTCGAGTCCCCCGTAGAGGGGATAAGGGGTCCCGTGTTCCACGGCCGGGGGCGAAAACCACACGCCCCCTCCCCTGACGCCGGGTTCGACTATCGGCCGGACTCTCCTCCAAAACCCTGGGTGGCCTTTCCAGGGGGGTGAGGAGTGGGATCCCCCCGTATTTGGGAAACACCCCCGGGGGACCCACCCCCCGGGCGCCAGTCCCCGAGGGACTGTCCCCCTGACCGCAACAATGTTTAAGAGGGTGTCAACCATGCCCGCCCCACAACATCCAGAGATTTGAGGTATCCCGGGCGGATTTTTCCCTCCAAACCCCCCAACCTTGCCACGGGAGCTTTTTTAAACCCCCTCGTGCTTCACTGGGTGATGAAGAGTCCCAAACCCCGAGTCCCAGCCCCTTTTCCACCAGGGAAAGCGTGTGGGAGGTTGAGGAGATCCCGAAGTACTCCTTCCCCCCGCCCCATAAGTCCCCAGTCGGGTCAGCAGCCTCCCACCCCCACATAAAAAAGGTTGGTGAAGCACTGCTTCCCCCCTGAGGGGCCGGACGGTTTGCCAGAATCGTTCGGGCCGCCGGTATCCTTCTCCATGGCCTCACCAAAACCCTTCCCCGGGCCCGGGTTTTTTTTCCTTCCAAGCCCGGGCCCCCAGCCGCTTGCCTCACGGTACCCGTCGGCCTCAGGAGTTCCCACAAAGCCAACCCCAAGCCGATAGGACTCTTCTTCATTTACAGCAACCTTTTGCGTGTTCACCCCCCGGGTTCTGGGGTTGCCCCCGGCAGGCACCGCAAGACCTTTCCCCCCCCCCCCCAGTACGGGCAGCAGCATCGAAATAGATGTGGAGAAAAATGGTCCATCGGACTCTATGTCCCCCAAATCCCCCCGGGAATTGGCAAAGCCTCTCAGAGGTGGGAAGTTGAATACACCCTGGCCAAAAGGGTCCGCCAGGGGTTCCCCGCAGACCTCACTATGCGCTTGGGCCTGCCAAGTCTGTCCGGCTTTCTCCCCCCCTCCAGCGGATCCAACTAACCACCCCGGGGTGATCAGTGGACAGCTGCCCCCCTCTCCACCTGAGTGTCCAAAACATGCGGCCGAAGGTTATGAACGCAACAAAGTGATATTGACCTCCCCCTAGGGTGCCCCCGGGAAAGTGCAAGGCATTTACTTAAAATGGGGGCAAGGGTCCGTGACTAGCACAGAAGCCCAAATAACAAAACCCCAACTCGGTTTAGATCGGGAGGCCTTTCCCTCCCGATCACGCCTCTCCAGGTGTCACTGTCGTTTCCCCCGGGGCTTTGAATTTCCCCGCAGAATAATGGGTCCCCAGGAGAGGCACTATCCAGCACCCCCAACAGGGACACCAAGAAGGCCGGGTACTCCGCACTACCGCTCGGCCCGTAGGCCGAAACAACAGTCAGAGACCTATCCCCGACCCGAAGGCGCAAAGGGGTAAACCCCAACACGAGACGGCTGAGCTGGGGGGCAACAAGCAAACCCACCCCAGCCCACCGCCTCTTCCCGTGGGCCAGTCCAGAGTAGAAGAGAGTCCAGCCCCTCTCAAGGAGATGGGTTCCAGAGCCCACGCTGTGCGTGGAGGTGAGCCCGACTATTTCTAGTCGATATCTCTCGACCTTCCGCACAAGCTCAGGATCCTTCCCCCCCGGCGAGGTAACATTCCACGTTCCTAGAGCCAGCCTAAGCATCCGGGGATCGGGCCGCTGAGGTCTCCACCTTCGTCCGCCACCCAATCCGTGAGGGGGCCCAATCCCCCTCACGGTTCCCCCTGCAGGTGGTGGGCCCACTGGGGGATGGCCTTGCGTCTCTCGTTCGGGCTTGGCCCGGCCGGGTCCCGCGAGGAGCAACCCAGCCACCAGGCACTCTCCGACGAGTCCCGACCCCAGGCCTGGCTCCAGGGTGAGACCCCGGCTCCGCCGTACCGGGCGACGTCACGTGCCTCGATATATTTGTCCTCATGAAGGATTCTTGAACCGCTCTTTGTCTGACCCATCACCTAATGCCTGTTTGCCATGGGAGACCCTACCAGGGGCATTTAAGCCCCAGACAACATAGCCTCTAGGATCATTTGAACATTCAAACCCCTCCACCACGTTAAGGTGGCGGTTCAATTTTTTTTATTTTATTTTTTTTAAATTACCTGTTGCTTGAATTTCTGTATCATTGTCTCTATCTGTGTTTATTTTCTTTGTGATTGTATTGTAATTGTATGTACAGCGCTTTGAGTGTCTCGTTACTGAAAAGCGCTATATAAATAAACTTACCTTACCTTACCTTACTTGAAGATATTCAGCTATATGTTTTTCAGAAAAAAGCCTGGTAAATATAGCAAATATTAATCACCATATTAATAATCTATTAAAGTAAATTGTCATTCAAAGATGATTTCTATCTTGATTAAGAGTTCAGTTTCTATAGATGTAACTTCATATGTTTTTATTCAGATTTCATGGGGAATAAAGCCTCATAAAGATATGTATTTATAATTTTATTCAAAGAATACAGCCTGGCCCCTGGAAAAGTCATTGTAGTCATCAAGTCTAGAATAGGGCTCAAATCAGTCAGAGTACATGTATCGAGTTTCTTCAGAAACAAGGAATCTATATGCCATACTTCAAAGTACAACAAAAACTCAAACTTGGCAATCTGAGCACCTCTGGATAAAATATTGTATGCTGAAAAATATGATATTGACAAATGCAGGTGGCTAGATTAGATTTGACAGCAAAAATGACTACGTTCTTAATGACATAGATTGTCTATTTTTAACCTTAGCAGGAATCAGTCTCTGGCAGACATTTTCTTTTAAGCTGATGAATATAATGTAAGTATAGGTTATATGTATATATATATATATATATATATATATATATATATATATACATATATATACATATATATATAGATAGATAGATATATAGATATAGATATAGATATAGATATAGATATAGATGTGCACATTCCTTTTTAATGTGAATATCATGAGGAATCTGCCAAGGACATCGGACAGATTTATTTTAAAAGGATTGGTGATGTATACATAGATTTCCCATGTTTAGGGGGCTTTCTTTTGAATTCCACATCAGATGTAGATGAAACTTATTGAGTGACATCCATCTGTAGAGACTTAACTATTTTAGGACAGAAATCACCTTTGAATTACAGTTTAAAAAGAATATTATGATGAATAATATTAATCATATTTACTTGGCTTCATTTCTGAAAAATGTATAGCTGAATTTTCAAGAAATATCATTAGAAATGTTTAAAGATCCATATACAATGTTGAAGTTCTTGAAATATGTTTCCCCTGGTTAGATTTGGAATACGGTCCATCATTGAGTCATGCTTTTACCTTGAAAGCGCATCTCGTAAACAAGAAAACCTCTTAGTACTTTGGCAAACTGCAGTATTCTGTCAGTTAGAGTCAACAGGATCAAGTAAACTATCCCGACTGTTGTGACTATGAATCTGAACGTATTATTTAGTATTAATACTTTAATATTTTGCTGGCTACATAGTGGTGCAGTTGGTAGCACTGTTGCCTTGCAGCAAGAAGGTCCTGGGTTCAATTCCCAGCCGGGGGTCTTTCTGCATGGAGTTTGCCTGTTCTCCCTGTGCATGCGTGGGTTCTCCCCAGGTACTCTGGCTTCCTCCCACAGTCCAAAAACATCCCTGTTAGGTTAATTGGTTACTCTAAATTGCCCTTAGGTGTATGAATGAGTGTGTGCATGGTTGTTTGTGTGTTGCCCTGCAATGGACTGGCGACCTGTCCAGGGTGTACCCCTCTCGCCCATAGACTGCTGGAGATAGGCACCAGCTTCCCCGCGACCCACTATGGAATAAGCGGTTGAAAATTACTGACTTTAATATTTTATCAAATAATATTTCGGTTTGTTAAGGGTTGTCCTGTGAATACCAGCCCAGTAAGGCGGTGGTATTAGGACAAAATCGAAAAGGGATGAGCCAAGCTCTGACATTATTGAACAGCAAAACTCTGCACACACATGGAATGAATTCACACAATTTCTTAAAATACAAGAATTTATTAACAAAAATAAGTAAACTCAAAGTCAAACATATTTCAATCAACAAACTCTTTACTATGCTAAAACAGTCCAACTAAACTACCAAGCAGAATTAAAGAAAAGGGAAGACTAATGGGCTATGTACAATATAAACAAGTTGATTAAAGATGGATGAAACCATGACCAAAAGAGTGATGCAACATTACCATGCAATGCTTATGTTTGAGAACCAAGGATTACCTTGAAGAATCTGGAAATGAAGTTAAGTTATTCTTGGAACCAACTTAGGCAATAATCAGCATACCTTTAGACAACCATTCACAATGCAAGATCAGATAAAATATTATTTTAATAAAATAATGTTTTAAAGAATGATCTGCTGAATAAAACCAACCTTCTGGAAGACCAGTTCTTAATACTGTCTCATTAGCTGCCTTTATTTATTAAAATAATATTTGAAGAAATATTATTGAGGAAATGGTAAAATATTTAAGGAAATATTTTGGAAAAGAGCCAAATCTTTCTGGAAAAATGGGGCTTAATTGTGTTACTTAGTTATCACGTCTAGCAAAATAATGTTTAGGGGAATATTATTTACTGGATTGAAAACTAACAACCTTTCTGGGTAAATATTCTTCAGCAGGCAAGCATGTGTTCTTAGCTGATCAATCTTCTGTATTTAAAATCACCTTTTAAATAAAGTTTGTCTTATCTTTAAAAACACACAACACAGAACACAAAACTGAGCACATGTGCTGCAGATAGCCTGCTAGCACTAAGATAGAGTTTCACAAACAAAATCAAACTTCATAAAATAAAAACGTTTATATCCTTTCATCCTAAATCACTTCTATCACTCTGCCCAAACCTAACCTAACCTCATGAACCGTGCTGAGGAGAAGTGTCCGGGCGACGATGAAGTTTGAAGAAACGTCCACAGTCAACAAACGGTTAGCTACAGCTAACCTACTTAGCTGCGGAGAGTTGCGGCTGTTCTGTCGGCCGGCCAAAACTGCACGTTACTGTTGATGTGGTCCCCCTTCAGATCGGGAAACTGCTCCACTCGAAGTCGTAGAGACAAGGTCCCTGCAGGGAATTCTCTGGAACACAGTTTGCTTTCTGTAGATCACAGAGAGAAAGTCAAGCAACGCTTGTGCCTTAATCACCCCGTTCATGAATGAATCTACCGAATACACAGACAGTAATTCATTCGTACTTAACTCAGTGCATATGATCGAAGATCGTATGACACCCTTGGAGACATAAAAGGGGTAGCAAAAATAAAATAGCACAATATTCACCTATATTAAATAAATAAAGGAAAAATATAGAGGTCAAGAAAAAAGTATATTTTGAAAATTTGTGGTTTAATAAACAAAAAGCGCAATAGCAAAGAGATAAATTGCAATAGTTAACATAGAAATATAGCTTTATATCTGACAAATGAATCAATTATTGAACATATTTCTTCGTTTCATTATTTTGTTACGTTTAGTGGTACTCTAATTTATATGTCTGCCAACATTTCGGCCAAGTAATTTTGATTTATTTCTGTATGAATTCTTAATTATGGAAAGATTTGTCTTCCACATAGTCCTTGCTCTGCAGATTGCATGATACTTGGTTAGACTCCCCTTTGTATGATGATTAGCCTTTATTGCAAAGAAATAATACCAAAAATACGCTAGTTTATGATTGACTTTCATACATTCATAAATCTGGGTTTATAAAGGTATTTTTATTTAAAATTTCCTTTATATTGTTCTGTGACATGTTGTGGTTCTCCGTATTTCTGGTATCTTTTCAGTTCATTGATTTTGTATTTTGAAGTTTTCCTAGCATTATGTTGAGATCATGCATTCTTTAAGACTTTAATTTCAATAGATTTGCTCAGAAAGTTGTCCAGTATGTTGTCTTATACCAAAAGCTTTTAAACTTTGATGAAAAAAAAACAGAAGCTAAGTCCTTTAAGAGATTTCACGATGTAGATGTAAATATTCATTATGTGAAATGTTCTATTGACATCTTATGAAATGCTTCATCAAGTTCAAATCTTAATAACAAGTGTAGCCAGAAAGCTATTAGCTCCATACAATTGTGTCTGTCAAAATATATCTGGGCAAGTGTTAAGCTATAGTGACGAGAGTGCCTTGTATCAAATCAAATGTTGTTTAATGCTGGGAGAGAGGTGCAATACTCTGTCCAATGAAGATCTGAATATGTAAAGCTGAAAATACCCTCAGCATACTGCTAAGTACAGCTGGAACATGGTAGCTGTCACAATTATATAAATGGATGCAAGTGTCACAACTAGGCTTGTACTCGTAGGGGAAATAGCTTTGTTTGTCCTAATCTTCACCAATCTAGTTGAGGAAATGTCTCGGACTCCGTCTCTTACCTTGGGTGCCCTTCATTTCCGTATAAATTCTGTCCGCTTACCCTGAGTGGCTGCTTGCTAAGTGCAATCTCTGCAGCTGTCAGTGGATTGTTTGTTTGTCGTGAGGAAGACGTGGCATAAACACAACTGCATCAGACAATGCAGACCTATTTTTGCATGCTTCCCCAGACAACAGAAAAGCTGGGAGCAGCGTGCACTACATCACTGAGAAGCCTTGATATAATTCAGATAAGATTATTTTGCTTAAAAGAATGATGCAACTATCTTATAATTTATTTCCCATGAATACATATACAATAAGTTGACATATTACTACAAATGTCAGTGTACGCTCACTGGCCACTTTATCAGGAACATCTCACTAGTGCTGAGAACCTATTTTGTCTGCAAAGTTAATTTTTTGTTTCACCAAATCCCAAAAGGTGGACCTATTGGATTAGGGCCACACACAAAAAAAAATGAATTTTCCTTTGGGATGAATAAAGTATTTTTAAATTGAATTTTGAATTAAAACCAGTTTTTGTTATTTGACTTTTGTAACATGGCGCATTATCCTATACAAAGTAGCCAAGAGCAGATGGGTACAATGTGGTCAGAAAGAGATGGACATAGTCAGCAACAGAACTCAGGTAGGCAGCGGCATTTACAAAGTGGCTGGTGAGCGTATATCTACTGTGTACTTTACTTGACATAGATTAAAGACATTTCAAATACTGTTGTATCGAGACATTACACAAAGCAAGCTGCAAATTAGGCTGACAAGTGGATGTTGTTACAAGAAAAGATAATTTAACATCAGCTTCAACACACTGTGACATTTAATGTGTATATACAGGGCTGAAATAACAACATCCAGTCTTAGCAATTGTTTGACAGCATCCTGCGGAAATCAATGTACACATCTCTGCCAAACAGTAATAATACTTTTTATCTAAAGGTCAAAGGTCTCGTTCAGTCCATGAAATGATATTTAGACTACAGAGACTACAAATTGCTGAGTGTGATAGAATCATGGCTAAACAAAATCTCTGGTGTAAAACCACATGTGCAACATTGATCATATCTACACTGTTTCTGTTTTAATGTTTATAGATAAATTGTATTGCCACAGATTGCTTGCAGCCCACAGGACTTCTGCTTCTTCAGTGAGACCTGGTTGAGAGACCAGGGTGAATGCATGCATAAATGACTCATTTTCTGTCTTGAGCGGAATATCTGGCATATGAGCTGAGCAGTAGTATGACAAGGCAGGCACAAGGAGGGACTGCACTCAGTCTGCGCCCTAATGATCCGCGGTGTCAGACTCAGTGTTCCAGCGGACCAATGACTCTTTTAGAATATTTCTAACAAGGTTTTAAGTGTGTATTTCCTGCTAAGATGTGCCAATTTGGTATGCATCACAACAATCCCGGTAAGCAACACATCCTTTGATGGCTTAACGAACTTCTCATATTAACACTCCAAAAGTTATTCCATGCCAGAAAACCTTTAATTTTCCACAGAGAATAGATGAATGGAGGAAACAGCCTTTATTCTGAGAAACATTTCAAAAAGCACAGACACCTCAGGTTTTCTGGGGCTCTGACTAACCAGAGATGAAAATGGCTTTCAAAACGGCTAAATATGAAAATGAGGTGGCTCATTTTGATTGCCCCATCAAACACATTGCACATCTGTTTAACTGGCAGGCAATTATTTTCAGTCTGCAACAGGGCATTTTAATAGTCTGAGAAAGGAAGGTATTAAAAACAACCAACGAAGAAATGGTCAGCTGTATTGTGTAAGGTAGGTGTATTTATTGTGAAATAGCAGTGTTTGTAGGACGAAAGGAGAATACACAGCACTGTAAACAAAATTAAATGTTTCAATAGATAAATGCTAATTAAAAATTACAGTTATATGGTTGTCCATCCAACAATTGGGAAGATATTTCACAAAAAATAAACAAAACAAGGGTTGCTATAATAACTAAAATTAATCTTGTACTGTACTTTCCATGATTGCACTTGTATGGTATTTTCTGTATTCTACTGTCCAAAGCAATAGAAATACCATCTAATCAATACTGCTGTCCGAGGGGAACATTCACTGTTGGTAATGAAAGTTAATTTAAACAATAAAACCCAATAAGTCGTCGCAATAAAAAAGAAATTTGAACTAACTTAGTTCGCAGAGCCCAAATGTCATAAAATATAAATATGTAAGAAACAGTGGTGAGAATATTCATGTTACCACAAGGAACATTTAAACGTGGGCCGACACTGTTTGCTAACAGTCGTCATTACCATTTAAATAAATTGTCATTCTGTGGTTTGATCAAGGTGCCAGCAGGTTTTCAGATCTGTGGTTCCATGAATAATGCAGAGCATGTTCCTTGCTGCAGACTTTGGTGCATGACAACCAGTATCTTAACCGACCCACTCAGGACCTCTTGATTGTAGATAACCTGCGAGCACAACAGCTGAAAGTAGTCTTTCATCAAGCATAAAGTTGAGAATATTAATATGAATTTCAAAGTTTCCTGCTTGGTGAGGAGGAGAGTATTAATAAAAAATGAAACAAAGGCCAAGCTGTTTTCTCACTATGTTTACTGAAGTAAGCGCTCAGCGTGTGCTGCTAAAAGACTCCTGGGCTGAAACATGCAATATCAAGGTTAATAAAGAGACTGAATGTGAAAGGCCATCATCTGGGCAATGAGTAACATATAAGACTTAAAGAGCATATACAGTGTTATCAAATTATCAAAATAAAGGAAGGAAATTTACAAATCTTGGAAGTATGAAACATGAAGCAGCTAAGAACACTTAAAATGCACTTTTCTGAACCAACAATATCCTTTATTGAGTCACATGCACTTAAATGGGGAGGCCTTTAGTGTCATGATACTAGGGTGTTTCTGTTTTGGTTTTCATTTGTCTTAGTGTTCTCAACATTTCCTTGATGTTGGGACATTGTGTAAAACATAAAAAAACAGAATACAATGATTGGCAAATCCTGTTCAACATATGTGCAACTGAACACATTACAAAGACAAGATATTTATTCTTCAAACTGATCAACTATATACTTTTTGGCAAATATTCACTCATTTTGAATTTGATGCTTGCATCACGTCCCACAAAAGCTGGGACAAGGGCAACAAAAGACTGGGGAAGTTGAGGAATGATCAAATACCTGTTTGGAACATTCCAGAGGTGAACAGATTAATGGCGAACAGGTGAGTGTCATAAATGGGTATAAAAGGAGCATCCCCAAGGGTCAGTCATTCACAAGCAAAATTGGGCAAAGTTCACCACTTTGTAAGCAAATAGCCCAACAGTTTAAGAACGTTTCACAACATACAATTGCAAGGAATTTAGGGATTTCATGATCTATCCATAATATCAACAAAAGCTTCAGAGAATCTGGAGAAATCTATGCATGTAAGCCGCAAGCCTGAAAACCAACTCAGGAGGCACTGTATTAAAAACCAACACCAATTGTGATGGATATTACCACCTGGGCTCAGGAGCACTTCAGTAAACCATTGTCAGTTAACACAGTTCCTCCCTACATCTACAAGTGCACGTTAGAACTCTAACATGCAAGTGAAAGCCATATATCAACAACACCCAGAAAGACTGCCAGCTTCTCTGGGCCCGAGCTTGTCTGACATGGACTGACGCAAAGTGGAAAAGTTTGCTGTGGTCTAATGAGTTCACATTTCAAATTGTTTTTGGAAATCATGGACGTTGTGTCCTCTGGGCCAAAGAGGAAAATAACTGTCCAGATTGTTATCAGTTAATTAGTCTCCCACCCTCAGTATCCCTGCTTACCTTCTGCCTTAACTGTTCCACATTGTCACCTGACTGACTCACCTGCATCCTATGTTATTCTCCAAACCTCCCTCAGTATTTGAGCTCATTGGTTTTTAAAGTTCATTGCTGGTTTTGTCTGTTACTATACCTGTTTCTCTAGCCATTTCTCTGCCTCTGCTCGATACTGTTCTCCTTGTGCAAGACCAATCTGTACGTTTTCCTGTTTTATTAATAAAGAACTCTGTTTTGACAGTTCAGTCTCTGCACTTGGGTCCTGTCACAAACCTAAACATGACACTATTACCGTCTTGAAGCCATCTTGAAACCAATAGCAAGACTGGGCTACAGAGTGCTTTTAAATCCCTGAGTAGTGTGATGGTTTGTAGGTCTCTAAAATACTGGTCTTAAACAACAGTTCTCCTAATTTTCTATTCCACATTGAATAAATGAACACATAATTTTTGAATTAATGAACTTAAATTAGGGCTGAAGATTTTGCTATCACTGCTTTGTCTTAACTTACCATTGTGTTACATATTGGTGTTTGTGTTCTATAAATACAACAGCGTCACTCTTTGGTAACTTTGGGTTAAATTCTCTATTTCTTAAATATAACTATTGTGAGCTACAAGCCTGTAAACAAATGAAAAAGAAATGTAAAATGATAATAAAAGCCTTTTGATTAGGCACAGTATCAAATCAGGGGAATAATTGCAGGAATTCACTGCAATTACACACATGAGATTTCTTAATAATTTAATTGGCAGAACCATAAGCAATTTTTAGAAATAAATATGATGATGGGCTGTTGCTTAATGGACCTTCACCATCAGAGTTTACTATAAGTAGATGCCATCATGAATGTAAAAAGGGAACTTTTAGAAATGAGATTCAATATTTTAATTAGTTTGGCCAGACTAGTGAAGACCCTCATGTTTATGACAATCCCTCTTTGGCCAAAAGAACTTCTTCATTATACTGGGGAATGGATATAAATGTTTTGGACAGTGAAATTTGAATACCTTCCTCAAGCAGAACCTGGTCCAGCTCTTTCAGGGATCATGGCAGAGGAAAGCAGTAATTTGCTGCTCCAAAACACACCAGAGATGTTCAATTATTCCAAGACCTCATGATTGTGGAGGCTGGTGGAATTGTTCCAGGTCACTGGTGCTCTTTCCAGTCCTCGTTTTACCTCTTTTAGCTTTGTGGATCAGTGTATTATTGTCCTGGAAGAAAACATTAACATTGGGAAATAGTTGGTGCCCAAAACATATAGTGTAAATACCCTGTAGTAATCTTGCACCACAGCGCTATAGAGGAACCAAATGATTTCCATGGTGTAGCCAGCAAAACTATCACATAACCATATTTATTTTTGTGGTTGGATGAATGAAAATTAAGGTGTATGTGAGCATCCTCCAGACATGAATTTATTGAGACCAAACAAGAATTAAATTTGATTTGTCTGAAATGTCTTTATTTAAATGACCAATTATCCACTTTTTGTTGCCATTGCATGAGATGGTTCTGAGATTTACTCCTGGAAATTACACAGCCCATCTTTAAGTTAGTGGACAACAACTTCTTGGGCAGCCTAAATCCTTATCTGAGCTAACTGTAATATTGTTTTTTGGTTTTCTAGCAGGACATTAGATACATGTCCTGTGTTCAATTAGGTAATATCATAAGACAGAAAAGCTAGTAATCACAATATTACACATAAATACGCATTTAATAACTTTCCACTGTTTTTGAAAGCAGATAAGTCATTTTAAATCCACAACTGTGAGATAAAAACAGCCACTGGAGCTTTGTCTCTGGCGTAGAAAAGGCACTACTAAATATGGATTATGTCCATAACTGGGGGTTTGCTTAACAAAAAAAAGACTTTTGTAACTGAAAATTTAGAATTAATGTGTGACTGCTTATTGGCAAACAGAATAGGGCCAGCAGCCAGATCATAGAGGCCAACATGGGTTTTGTTTGTGAGCTTACAGTTTCTGAAGTCGGAAAATGTTTTTTACCACAGTTTTTAATGTAGAAATGTACTCTGTAAATTGAAAACATCTCTTGTAGCTATAGTGAATATTTGTTCTTGTCCGCTCATTGGTTACAGCCTGATAGCAGTGGTATGAAATTCTTCCTGGTGGCAGTTTCCAAATGTTGTTAGAGATGTGCCAGAGAGGAGAAATATAGCAAACATCAAAGAAAAAAGAAAGCAAGAAACTGGGTTGAACGTGACTAAGTAGTCTTTTTGGCGCCATGTGAAGGCAGAAAAAAGGTATTTATGGAGGTTGTTAATGAGCTGCAGTTAACGCCAAGCACACACTCGCCGGGGACCGCTTCTTCAAGTAAACACAGGATACAAGGAGGGGAAGAAAAAAATAAAACTCCTGGGATTAGGCAAAATATTTCTTCTTTTTTCATTTTAAAACCTTTAGAAAAAAATTATTTATTGTATTTATATACATTGATAAGGCATAACATTATGACCACTGACAGATGAAGTTAATAACACTGGTATGAGGAACACAATGAGTTTGAGGTCTTGACTTGGCATCTAAAGTCCAGAGATCTTCTATCCAATCCAACTTCTGAGGGGTGTGCTGTATAATCAGATCAATAGAGGCCTAACCTCACAACTTACAGTACTTAAAGGATCTGCTGCTAATATCCTGGTATCTTATACGACAGCACACATTCAGGGTCTAGTGGAACCCATGCTTTGATGGGACAGAAATGTTTTTAATGGCAAAAAAGGACACGCACACTATTAGGCAGGTTTTAACTATGTTATGCCTGTTTAGGGTGGGTTAGGTTTATTTGCAATATATTCCTAGTTTACTTAAATTTAAAACCCACAATTAGCGTCATTAACTCTGATCTAACTACTGCATAAAAGATCCAGCACTGCTCTTTTGTTTAAGTTGCAATTCTGTTAGGCTGATTTTCCTGAAATGCAATAGAAACTTAAAAATTATGCATTTTACCACTGAGCAAATAAAAGAAAAGACATCATTAGTCCAGGTGTTTATTCTCACCTTGTGAGGCAACTGTGGTCTGAGTAGTAAGAGTACTCGTCTTGCAATTCAAAAGTTGTGGGTTTGATTCCAGCTTCCTCCTACCAAATGTCGATGTGCCCCTGGGCCAGACACCTCAAGTTGCTGATGGATCTTCGTATCGTTGTATGAATGTCTGCATGTTTGTGAGTAGGATTAGGTGAATATGGCTCTAGTGTAAAGAGCTGAAAGGTTTGCTAGGCCCTGGGAAGGCACAGTCTTTCAGGCCCATAACCCCCGAAGGACAGCACAGTCTCTTAGGCTCATAAACCCTTCCCTCCGGCACTAAGTCATAGGGCCCCCAACCACCTACGCTGCCAGCTCTGATGTGCCAGCCACTGCAAAGTGACGCAGTAATGAAACACTGCTGCTTCAGAGGCCTTTTAACATTTCCACATAGTTTCTCTCTTTGTGAACATTCTGACATGACAAATGTCAACAGATATACGTAACTTAACTTAATTATTAACTTGCAGCTTTTGGTAAAAAATCATTTTTGCTTTTTTTCTTTACCAACCTGCATGTTGTGAATGTCAAAGTAAATGCTGATATGTCAAAGCATGCTCTTATGCAAAGCATGAAGTAAAGAAAAATATGAGTGATGGTGATTATTTAAGGTAATTAATCATGATTGTGTGACTACAGCATTTCTTTATATTCCAGTTATATTGCTCAAACATGTATCATCACAGCTCTTCATGTGAGCTGCATATTTAAAGCTTTTTTTTCTGTGTACTGTATGTCAGTTGTCCTGTGAATAGTGAAAGGATCATGGCAGACTATGGGTGCTTTGTTTTCATGTAACACCTTATTTTGTTCCAACTAAAAAGATGTCTTTTGTGCTCAGAGAACATGGGAATTAATTGATCCAGGCCAAAAGAAAGTTTCCCAAATGTTGGCCTGATAATAGGGGACCCGTCATGATTAGAATTGATGGCACCAATTTATTATTAATGATTCGTAAAATGAGATCCAGTAGACCCCATTTTAAATACATTTTCCATTACCAAGGAGCTGACAAGCAACAGTGCTGATTTCACCATCAAAGCCGCTCACTCTCTCTTGTTCTCGTTTTGAATTACAGGGGCATTACCTCACCAAAAGCAAATGTCTCATTTTGTTGAAACATGGGTTGTCCCAAATTGAAAGCATTTGTTTTAAAGCTAGGAGGAGAATATAGAGGCTTGTCATGGTGTTGTGATGTTATGGTGTTTTATTTTGTTTTAAACCACTAGACATAATGTTTAACCCTTGTGTGTACATCTGCTGTGCTAGATAACTTGATCTATGAAAGGCTCTGGATGGATGGATGGATGGATGGATGGATGGATGGATGGAGTACATATTTATATCAGAACTAATTTGTCCTTTTTGATTTTTTTATGAAAAAATTGTAAAAAAGAGAAACGTTTTGACAAAATTGCTATAAAAACTAAATACAGAAGAGGGTGTGGGTTAGTTACTGCATTGTAGATAAACGACAACATCTGGATGAATATTTATCGCTGATTAAGAAGTCTGGTGTGCCATATAGTTAGTAATTGCAATATGAATGGATGTGAAATTAGGGTCAGACAACCCAGCCCCACCCCCCACTAAACTCACTGAGACATTGCAGTGGATTTAAATACAGACAGTCTCTAAAACAGCCTGTGAGGCCACAATGAATTATTGCACAGACTCCCAAACTAGACATCTACCACCTTACAGTAGATAAAGCCTCCACTCCAAAAATCCCATCAGCAATGCCTAGAGTGTGGTTAATAATTGATGATTGGTGCATCCATGATAATTAAGAGTTAAGCGAGCACGCGTGTAGTTTGCACACAGGTTGCAAATGTGTGAGGGGATAATCTTCAATTCTACATCCACAGTGGGAGATAGCATGTGCTTGCTCTACTGTTGAATAGAAGGAGAATCCTGTTGAGCTGTGAAAACTGCACTGCAACATCCTGGTGGCTTGCCACTCATCCCCCTTTACCCTCATGCTGATGAAGGGGGTGTTTTAGGAAGCCATTACTCCAAATGGTTCTCATTCTCCTGGCAATGTTCGAATGCTGCAGAGAGGGTGCTTTTCCAGGCTTTAATTGGAGATGTGTAACTTTTTGAATATAGTCATTCTCTGCAGCAGCTAGAAGCTCACAGCAATGGCTCTGATGTTCTTTTGAAATGCAAATCATATCAGGAGGGCAGTGGAAGTAACAAGCTGAGAGCATTGCAAAAACACACATGTTGTTGCATTGGTGCACAGCCATAAATTGTAGGTACATTCAAACTTCTGACTCACATCCAAGGATTTACAAAACACACATTACTACTGCAACTATTAAAGGAATAGGTTTGCCATCCATAGTATTAACTCTCCCACATTTTAAATAATCTCAATTCATAAATGCATAGGCTTCTGGGTGATGTTTGTAAATAAAATTTGGATGTGAGGCCACTGAAGCAACACCTACATTCATTCAGTTTTTGTAAAAAGAAAAATCAAATTATAAGTCAAGAAAATCGACATATGAAGCATTAATGTGTCACAATCAGACCTTCCATTATTTTTAAAAGCAGATCAGTAATTTTAAACACATTTTGGGACAGAGAAACAGGAAGAGGTCGAATGGATTTGTTGCGGATTACTGATGACACAAATTAGAATGGAATGAGCACTCTTAAGATCCTCTACACAGGAAAAGTAGAAGATCCTTATTAAAACGTGGAAATAGGTTAAGAAGGTATTTTTTCTTCCCCCCAAAAAAACC